>BDSI01000148.1:0-284921 GCA_003117195.1 Eudorina sp. 2006-703-Eu-15 | reverse complement strand
TGAGCGGTAAATTGTTGCCGGTTAGGCGTCGCGCCTTGCACTTCACGTGAGGAACCTTGGCGCTCCAAATCCAAAAGTACGGTACTAATGCACCAAGGAGTCATGCACCGGATGAAGATTATTAGTCATCAGCAGGACACCGGGAAGTATGTCACCCACCCTAGGCTCTAGAATCCGGGCGTGCTAGTAATGGCCATGCGTTGGGCTCAGGGTGCAGGCGAGGGCCACGCGCCTTCACATGGAGGTTGTATAACGATGGTTTGGAGGATCTACTCGATTCTTGCCCTATGTCCAAGCTAATCAGTTAGGCTCGCTTGCACAGGTTCGAATCCTGTCGACTGCGATGGTGATCAGCCTCATCCGAGGCGAAGTGCAGTCGTGCCGAGTGGTTAAGGGGACTGACTTGAAGACACGGGGTGGGGAGCGGTATCCATGCTTAGTCAGTGCTAAGCTCATACAAAACAAACACATACTCTTGTTCCTCGCCTCTGACTGACACTTGCAAAGGTTTTCTCGATGTGCTGACATTATATATGCTGCACAGCTGGAAGATAGGTTGTCAGGCACCGTTGGTGTTTGTCCCGTTGTAGTCCCGGAGCTGGTCGATTATGACGTACAGTTGTTTATCGCAGGCGATCGTACAGTCATTTTGGCTGCTATTGGTATGGCAACGCAAGCGAAGCTCGACGTTCTTCTCTTTCTCTCCAAGACCGAGGCGGCGTGAGCTTATTGCCTTGCTTCCGAGCAATATATAGACAGCCAGGGGTCATGTAACATGACAGGATACGAGGAGGGACCAGTCGCCGTCCCTGACCGGCACGGCGATGCCTGGCAGTTTAGCACAGCTACTGTCAACAATGTCAGCGCCTGTGCGGGCAGGACCCGTCACAGGCAGGGAATCCGGTGGCAGGCCTCCGCGAGCCTATGCTCCTTGACTCCTCAGCTAGGGCAGTTGGCAAACAGAGCTGAGTGAGCAACCAAGAAAGAAGTCGGATCTGTGATGATACGTTTGGCAGTGTATGTATCACTTGAGGTGGTGTATCGCTTGAGGCGGTGTATTGCTTGGCTCATGGGCAGCGCAAAGCAACGCAGGTCGGTATGGGGGGGTCAGTCGCGGCTTCTGATGTGATGGTGCCTTGTGCGCGCAGAGACGGACCCCGCCCTGTTGGTCAACCGTGACAGCCGACGCCTCCTCGCACACATTGCCATGCCACACACCGTCCCGTGTCTAACGAACCCTCATGGGGGCCTGACAAGGTCGCCTCGTCCTGCTGGACACCCCGCCGTGTTATTATCAGTGATGCCTATGCCAGCGTGGCTGTAACCTTTCCAATGACATGCCTGCCTGCGGTTGCCATCATTGCCGTCGCAATGCCAGGCTGCCAGGGTGTACCCGCCGAATGGTTAAGAGATTCGCTCACCTTGCTACGCCCCCTGACCAATCTGCTCGCCGCCCACCACTGGCAAAGGCACCAAGCAGTTGATCACGGGTTGGGACGACGATTGCACCAAAGCCTTTCAAGCCATCAAGGACGCGCTTACGAGTGCGATGACGCTGAGCGTGCCCCCAACGGGGCCCGCAGTGTCCACCACGCACGTGTAGAGCGAGGGGCAGACGCTACGGGTAGCGTTGGGTCGGCGCTGTAACATCCCTGTTGCATACCTGTGGGCCTTGCACTGGCATCAGTTAGGCTTGCCTGCACAGGTTCGAATCCTGTCGACTGCGATGTCTATCCAGGTCACCTGGAAACATGCCATCAAGGCAGTCGTGCCCGAGTGGTTAAGGGGACTGACTAGAATGTGAAGAGGCCCGTTATGTCGCATCCAATATATGGAAGTAATATGAGTCACACGCGTCAGGGACTCAGAGTGCGGCAAGCTAGAATCATCACGCTCAGCAAACGCAAATGGGGCAGGATGCACTGTCCAGACCCGAAAACAAATTAACCAAACATGTCCGCGCCCTTACATGCGTCCCCACAAACTCTACAACTTATTCCATTCATCAATGCCGATGGTGCCCTACTCCCCTAGCTGCTTCCATCATGATATCTTGAAGGGTTGGCGGAGAGTTGTGTACATGTACATGGAGATGGACATGTATGGGAAGACCCCCATCCTCGCCTGCGGCCAGCCACGCGAGTGTGTGGTTTGTCTGGCCATATGTCACGGATGGATGTGAGGTGATGCCATGTGTCCGAATCGTCTCCTCTCTACCTCCCGACCCATGACATCAGATAGGCTTGCCTGCATAGGTTCGAATCCTGTTGACCGCGAATCCTGGAGAGTCTCTGTCTCCATATGATGCGGTCGTGCCCGAGTGGTTAAGGGGTCTGACTCGAATGGAACGGGTAGCTGACAAGGGAGGACATTTTCTTGCATAGTTCTTACTTCAACCCCGCTGATTGTGATGGTTGTATTTTTGATTCAATTATCTCTCGAGACATGCTGAACGCGAGGTGGCCGCTCATCAGTTCTATCTCTTTATCCATGTCAAGGCTCTTTTGAGGTTGATCTGCTCATTACAACCTTGCCTATGTATTCTACCTGCTGAACACAAAAGCTGAAGGTGGGCACACAAGCTGGGCTCAGCTTATCACATATGTATCACTATGACCTAGCTACAAACACTGTGTTTGCAGGCGGTTGGAGGTGTGTGGAGATAGTCTACTGCGTGGTAGGTATCAGTAATTATCTGCGAGGACCAAAAACAAGTATGACGAAAATAAATATGTAATTTACATCATACCTAAAAACAGTATTGAATAAAACAGTTCACATTCATTTACATTTTGTGTGGCAGTATGGTAGTGCGTGCATGGATCACATGTGATGCCTACCAGCATGTAGACACCTAACCCAGCGCACTTTGCCGACTTACATCAGCAGAGCAGCCTTGTACAAGTTGCACTATAATGCAGCGTGTGGGAACAAAAAAAGAACACGGGCCAGAAGTGCCAGCTGGCACAAGCGTCTGGCGTGACCAGTTACAATCCAAAATAATCCAAATCCAAAAGTACGGTACTAATGCACCAAGGAGTCATGCACCGGATGAAGATTATTAGTCATCAGCAGGACACGCGGGAAAGTATGTCACCCACCCTAGGCTCTAGAATCCGGGCGTGCCTAGTAATGCCCATGCGTTGGGCTCAGGGTGCAGGCGAGGGCCACGCGCCTTCACATGGAGGTTGTATAACGATGGTTTGGAGGATCTACTCGATTCTTGCCCTATGTCCAAGCTAATCAGTTAGGCTCGCCTAACAGGTTCGAATCCTGTCGACTGCGATGGTGATCAGCCTCATCCGAGGCGAAGTGCAGTCGTGCCCGAGTGGTTAAGGGACTGACTTGAAGACACGGGGTGGGGAGCGGTATCCATGCTTAGTCAGTGCTAAGCTCATACCAACAAACACATACTCTTGTTCCTCGCCTCTGACTGACACTTGCAAAGGTTTTCTCGATGTGCTGACATTATATATGCTGCACAGCTGGAAGATAGGTTGTCAGGCACCGTTGGTGGTTTGTCCCGTTGTAGTCCCGGAGCTGGTCGATTATGACGTACAGTTGTTGTATCGCAGGCGATCGTACAGTCATTTTGGCTGCTATTGGTATGGCAACGCAAGCGAAGCTCGACGTTCTTCTCTTTCTCTCCAAGACCGAGGCGGCGTGAGCTTATTGCCTTGCTTCCGAGCAATATATAGACAGCCAGGGGTCATGTAACATGACAGGATACGAGGAGGGACCAGTCGCCGTCCCTGACCGGCACGGCGATGCCTGGCAGTTTAGCACAGCTACTGTCAACAATGTCAGCGCCTGTGCGGGCAGGACCCGTCACAGGCAGGGAATCCGGTGGCAGGCCTCCGCGAGCCTATGCTCCTTGACTCCTCAGCTAGGGCAGTTGGCAAACAGAGCTGAGTGAGCAACCAAGAAAGAAGTCGGATCTGTGATGATACGTTTGGCAGTGTATGTATCACTTGAGGTGGTGTATCGCTTGAGGCGGTGTATTGCTTGGCTCATGGGCAGCGCAAAGCAACGCAGGTCGGTATGGGGGGGTCAGTCGCGGCTTCTGATGTGATGGTGCCTTGTGCGCGCAGAGGACGGACCCCGCCTGTTGGTCAACCGTGACAGCGACGCCTCCTCGCACACATGCCATGCACACACCGTCCCGTGTCTAACGAACCCTCATGGGGCCTGACAAGGTCGCCTCGTACTGCTGGACACCCCGCCGTGTTATTATCAGTGATGCCTATGCCAGCGTGGCTGTAACCTTTCCAATGACATGCCTGCCTGCGTTGCCATCATTGCCGTCGCAATGCCAGGCTGCCAGGGTGTGCGATGACGCTGAGCGTGCCCCAACGGGGCCCGCAGTGTCCACCACGCACGTGTAGAGCGAGGGCAGACGCTACGGGTAGCGTTGGGGTCGGCGCTGTAACATCCCTGTTGCATACCTGTGGGCCTTGCACTGGCATCAGTTAGGCTTGCCTGCACAGATTCGAATCCTGTCGACTGCGATATCTATCCAGGTCACCTGGAAACATGCCATCAAGGCAGTCGTGCCCGAGTGTTAAGGGGACTGACTAGAATGTGAAGAGGCCCGTTATGCCGCATCCAATATATGGAAGTAATATGAGTCACACGCGTCAGGGACTCAGAGTGCGGCAAGCTAGAATCATCACGCTCAGCAAACGCAAATGGGGCAGGATGGCACTGTCCAGACCGAAAACAAATTAACCAAACATGTCCCGCCCTTACATGCGTCCCACAACTCTACAACTTATTCCATTCATCAATGCCGATGGTGCCCTACTCCCCTAGCTGCTTCCATCATGATATCTTGAAGGGTTGGCGGAGAGTTGTGTACATGTACATGGAGATGGACATGTATGGGAAGACCCCCATCCTCGCCTGCGGCCAGCACGCGAGTGTGTGGTTCGTCTGGCCATATGTCACGGATGGATGTAAAATGATGCCATGTGTCCGAAATCGTCTCCTCTCTACCTCCCGACCCATGACATCAGATAGGCTTGCCTGCATAGGTTCGAATCCTGTCGACCGCGAATCCTGGAGAGTCTCTGTCTCCATATGATGCGGTCGTGCCGAGTGGTTAAGGGGTCTGACTCGAATGGAACGGGGTAGCTGACAAGGGAGGACATTTTCTTGCATAGTTCTTACTTCAACCCCGCTGATTGTGATGGTTGTATTTTTGATTCAATTATCTCTCGAGACATGCTGAACGCGAGGTGGCCACTCATCAGTTCTATCTCTTTATCCATGTCAAGGCTCTTTTGAGGTTGATCTGCTCATTACAACCTTGCCTATGTATTCTACCTGCTGAACACAAAAGCTGAAGGTGGGCACACAAGCTGGGCTCAGCTTATCACATATGTATCACTATGACCTAGCTACAAACACTGTGTTTGCAGGCGGTTGGAGGTGTGTGGAGATAGTCTACTGCGTGTAGGTATCAGTAATTATCTGCGAGGACCAAAAACAAGTATGACGAAAATAAATATGTAATTTACATCATACCTAAAAACAGTATTGAATAAAACAGTTCACATTCATTTACATTTTGTGTGGCAGTATGGTAGTGCGTGGCATGGATCACATGTGATGCCTACCAGCATGTAGACACCTAACCCCAGCGGCACTTTGCCGACATTACATCAGCAGAGCAGCCTTGTACAAGTTGCACTATAATGCAGCGTGTGGGAACAAAAAAGAACACGGGCCAGAAGTGCCAGCTGGCACAAGCGTCTGGCGTGACCAGTTACAATCCAAAATAATCCAAATCCAAAAGTACGGTACTAATGCACCAAGGAGTCATGCACCGGATGAAGATTATTAGTCATCAGCAGGACACCGGGGAAGTATGTCACCACCCTAGGCTCTAGAATCCGGGCGTGCCTAGTAATGCCCATGCGTTGGCTCAGGGTGCAGGCGAGGGCCACGCGCCTTCACATGGAGGTTGTATAACGATGGTTTGGAGGATCTACTCGATTCTTGCCCTATGTCCAAGCTAATCAGTTAGGCTCGCCTAACAGGTTCGAATCCTGTCGACTGCGATGGTGATCAGCCTCATCCGAGGCGAAGTGCAGTCGTGCCGAGTGGTTAAGGGGACTGACTTGAAGACACGGGGTGGGGAGCGTATCCATGCTTAGTCAGTGCTAAGCTCATACCAAACAAACACATACTCTTGTTCCTCGCCTCTGACTGACACTTGCAAAGGTTTTCTCGATGTGCTGACATTATATATGCTGCACAGCTGGAAGATAGGTTGTCAGGCACCGTTGGTGGTTTGTCCCGTTGTAGTCCCGGAGCTGGTCGATTATGACGTACAGTTGTTGTATCGCAGGCGATCGTACAGTCATTTTGGCTGCTATTGGTATGGCAACGCAAGCGAAGCTCGACGTTCTTCTCTTTCTCTCCAAGACCGAGGCGGCGTGAGCTTATTGCCTTGCTTCCGAGCAATATATAGACAGCCAGGGGTCATGTAACATGACAGGATACGAGGAGGGACAGTCGCCGTCCCTGACCGGCACGGCGATGCCTGGCAGTTTAGCACAGCTACTGTCAACAATGTCAGCGCCTGTGCGGGCAGGACCCGTCACAGGCAGGGAATCCGGTGGCAGGCCTCCGCGAGCCTATGCTCCTTGACTCCTCAGCTAGGGCAGTTGGCAAACAGAGCTGAGTGAGCAACCAAGAAAGAAGTCGGATCTGTGATGATACGTTTGGCAGTGTATGTATCACTTGAGGTGGTGTATCGCTTGAGGCGGTGTATTGCTTGGCTCATGGGCAGCGCAAAGCAACGCAGGTCGGTATGGGGGGGTCAGTCGCGGCTTCTGATGTGATGGTGCCTTGTGCGCGCAGAGGACGGACCCGCCTGTTGGTCAACCGTGACAGCCGACGCCTCCTCGCACACATGCCATGCACACACCGTCCCGTGTCTAACGAACCCTCATGGGGCCTGACAAGGTCGCCTCGTACTGCTGGACACCCCGCCGTGTTATTATCAGTGATGCCTATGCCAGCGTGGCTGTAACCTTTCCAATGACATGCCTGCCTGCGGTTGCCATCATTGCCGTCGCAATGCCAGGCTGCCAGGGTGTGCGATGACGCTGAGCGTGCCCCAACGGGGCCCGCAGTGTCCACCACGCACGTGTAGAGCGAGGGGCAGACGCTACGGGTAGCGTTGGGTCGGCGCTGTAACATCCCTGTTGCATACCTGTGGGCCTTGCACTGCATCAGTTAGGCTTGCCTGCACAGATTCGAATCCTGTCGACTGCGATATCTATCCAGGTCACCTGGAAACATGCCATCAAGGCAGTCGTGCCCGAGTGGTTAAGGGGACTGACTAGAATGTGAAGAGGCCCGTTATGCCGCATCCAATATATGGAAGTAATATGAGTCACACGCGTCAGGGACTCAGAGTGCGGCAAGCTAGAATCATCACGCTCAGCAAACGCAAATGGGGCAGGATGGCACTGTCCAGACCGAAAACAAATTAACCAAACATGTCCCGCCCTTACATGCGTCCCCACAAACTCTACAACTTATTCCATTCATCAATGCCGATGGTGCCCTACTCCCCTAGCTGCTTCCACTTGAAGGGTTGGCGGAGAGTTGTGTACATGTACATGGAGATGGACATGTATGGGAAGACCCCATCCTCGCCTGCGGCCAGCACGCGAGTGTGTGGTTTGTCTGGCCATATGTCACGGATGGATGTGAGGTGATGCCATGTGTCCGAAATCGTCTCCTCTCTACCTCCCGACCCATGACATCATATAGGCTTGCCTGCATAGGTTCGAATCCTGTCGACCGCGAATCCTGGAGAGTCTCTGTCTCCATATGATGCGGTCGTGCCCGAGTGGTTAAGGGTCTGACTCGAATGGAACGGGGTAGCTGACAAGGGAGGACATTTTCTTGCATAGTTCTTACTTCAACCCGCTGATTGTGATGGTTGTATTTTTGATTCAATTATCTCTCGAGACATGCTGAACGCGAGGTGGCCACTCATCAGTTCTATCTCTTTATCCATGTCAAGGCTCTTTTGAGGTTGATCTGCTCATTACAACCTTGCCTATATATTCTACCTGCTGAACACAAAAGCTGAAGGTGGGCACACAAGCTGGGCTCAGCTTATCACATATGTATCACTATGACCTAGCTACAAACACTGTGTTTGCAGGCGGTTGGAGGTGTGTGGAGATAGTCTACTGCGTGGTAGGTATCAGTAATTATCTGCGAGGACCAAAAACAAGTATGACGAAAATAAATATGTAATTTACATCATACCTAAAAACAGTATTGAATAAAACAGTTCACATTCATTTACATTTTGTGTGGCAGTATGGTAGTGCGTGGCATGGATCACATGTGATGCCTACCAGCATGTAGACACCTAACCCCAGCGGCACTTTGCCGACATTACATCAGCAGAGCAGCCTTGTACAAGTTGCACTATAATGCAGCGTGTGGGAACAAAAAAGAACACGGGCCAGAAGTGCCAGCTGGCACAAGCGTCTGGCGTGACCAGTTACAATCCAAAATAATCCAAATCCAAAAGTACGGTACTAATGCACCAAGGAGTCATGCACCGGATGAAGATTATTAGTCATCAGCAGGACACCGGGGAAGTATGTCACCCACCCTAGGCTCTAGAATCCGGGCGTGCCTAGTAATGCCCATGCGTTGGGCTCAGGGTGCAGGCGAGGGCCACGCGCCTTCACATGGAGGTTGTATAACGATGGTTTGGAGGATCTACTCGATTCTTGCCCTATGTCCAAGCTAATCAGTTAGGCTCGCCTAACAGGTTCGAATCCTGTCGACTGCGATGGTGATCAGCCTCATCCGAGGCGAAGTGCAGTCGTGCCCGAGTGGTTAAGGGGACTGACTTGAAGACACGGGGTGGGGAGCGGTATCCATGCTTAGTCAGTGCTAAGCTCATACCAAACAAACACATACTCTTGTTCCTCGCCTCTGACTGACACTTGCAAAGGTTTTCTCGATGTGCTGACATTATATATGCTGCACAGCTGGAAGATAGGTTGTCAGGCACCGTTGGTGGTTTGTCCCGTTGTAGTCCCGGAGCTGGTCGATTATGACGTACAGTTGTTGTATCGCAGGCGATCGTACAGTCATTTTGGCTGCTATTGGTATGGCAACGCAAGCGAAGCTCGACGTTCTTCTCTTTCTCTCCAAGACCGAGGCGGCGTGAGCTTATTGCCTTGCTTCCGAGCAATATATAGACAGCCAGGGGTCATGTAACATGACAGGATACGAGGAGGGACCAGTCGCCGTCCCTGACCGGCACGGCGATGCCTGGCAGTTTAGCACAGCTACTGTCAACAATGTCAGCGCCTGTGCGGGCAGGACCCGTCACAGGCAGGGAATCCGGTGGCAGGCCTCCGCGAGCCTATGCTCCTTGACTCCTCAGCTAGGGCAGTTGGCAAACAGAGCTGAGTGAGCAACCAAGAAAGAAGTCGGATCTGTGATGATACGTTTGGCAGTGTATGTATCACTTGAGGTGGTGTATCGCTTGAGGCGGTGTATTGCTTGGCTCATGGGCAGCGCAAAGCAACGCAGGTCGGTATGGGGGGTCAGTCGCGGCTTCTGATGTGATGGTGCCTTGTGCGCGCAGAGGACGGACCCCGCCTGTTGGTCAACCGTGACAGCCGACGCCTCCTCGCACACATGCCATGCACACACCGTCCCGTGTCTAACGAACCCTCATGGGGGCCTGACAAGGTCGCCTCGTACTGCTGGACACCCCGCCGTGTTATTATCAGTGATGCCTATGCCAGCGTGGCTGTAACCTTTCCAATGACATGCCTGCCTGCGGTTGCCATCATTGCCGTCGCAATGCCAGGCTGCCAGGGTGTGCGATGACGCTGAGCGTGCCCCAACGGGGCCGCAGTGTCCACCACGCACGTGTAGAGCGAGGGCAGACGCTACGGGTAGCGTTGGGGTCGGCGCTGTAACATCCCTGTTGCATACCTGTGGCCTTGCACTGGCATCAGTTAGGCTTGCCTGCACAGGTTCGAATCCTGTCGACTGCGATATCTATCCAGGTCACCTGGAAACATGCCATCAAGGCAGTCGTGCCCGAGTGGTTAAGGGACTGACTAGAATGTGAAGAGGCCCGTTATGCCGCATCCAATATATGGAAGTAATATGAGTCACACGCGTCAGGGACTCAGAGTGCGGCAAGCTAGAATCATCACGCTCAGCAAACGCAAATGGGGCAGGATGGCACTGTCCAGACCGAAAACAAATTAACCAAACATGTCCCGCCCTTACATGCGTCCCCACAAACTCTACAACTTATTCCATTCATCAATGCCGATGGTGCCCTACTCCCCTAGCTGCTTCCACTTGAAGGGTTGGCGGAGAGTTGTGTACATGTACATGGAGATGGACATGTATGGGAAGACCCCATCCTCGCCTGCGGCCAGCACGCGAGTGTGTGGTTTGTCTGGCCATATGTCACGGATGGATGTGAGGTGATGCCATGTGTCCGAAATCGTCTCCTCTCTACCTCCCGACCCATGACATCATATAGGCTTGCCTGCATAGGTTCGAATCCTGTCGACCGCGAATCCTGGAGAGTCTCTGTCTCCATATGATGCGGTCGTGCCCGAGTGGTTAAGGGGTCTGACTCGAATGGAACGGGGTAGCTGACAAGGGAGGACATTTTCTTGCATAGTTCTTACTTCAACCCGCTGATTGTGATGGTTGTATTTTTGATTCAATTATCTCTCGAGACATGCTGAACGCGAGGTGGCCACTCATCAGTTCTATCTCTTTATCCATGTCAAGGCTCTTTTGAGGTTGATCTGCTCATTACAACCTTGCCTATGTATTCTACCTGCTGAACACAAAAGCTGAAGGTGGGCACACAAGCTGGGCTCAGCTTATCACATATGTATCACTATGACCTAGCTACAAACACTGTGTTTGCAGGCGGTTGGAGGTGTGTGGAGATAGTCTACTGCGTGGTAGGTATCAGTAATTATCTGCGAGGACCAAAAACAAGTATGACGAAAATAAATATGTAATTTACATCATACCTAAAAACAGTATTGAATAAAACAGTTCACATTCATTTACATTTTGTGTGGCAGTATGGTAGTGCGTGGCATGGATCACATGTGATGCCGACCAGCATGTAGACACCTAACCCCAGCGGCACTTTGCCGACATTACATCAGCAGAGCAGCCTTGTACAAGTTGCACTATAATGCAGCGTGTGGGAACAAAAAAGAACACGGGCCAGAAGTGCCAGCTGGCACAAGCGTCTGGCGTGACCAGTTACAATCCAAAATAATCCAAATCCAAAAGTACGGTACTAATGCACCAAGGAGTCATGCACCGGATGAAGATTATTAGTCATCAGCAGGACACCGGGAAGTATGTCACCCACCCTAGGCTCTAGAATCCGGGCGTGCCTAGTAATGCCCATGCGTTGGGCTCAGGGTGCAGGCGAGGGCCACGCGCCTTCACATGGAGGTTGTATAACGATGGTTTGGAGGATCTACTCGATTCTTGCCCATGTCCAAGCTAATCAGTTAGGCTCGCCTGCACAGGTTCGAATCCTGTCGACTGCGATGGTGATCAGCCTCATCCGAGGCGAAGTGCAGTCGTGCCCGAGTGGTTAAGGGGACTGACTTGAAGACACGGGGTGGGGAGCGGTATCCATGCTTAGTCAGTGCTAAGCTCATACCAAACAAACACATACTCTTGTTCCTCGCCTCTGACTGACACTTGCAAAGGTTTTCTCGATGTGCTGACATTATATATGCTGCACAGCTGGAAGATAGGTTGTCAGGCACCGTTGGTGGTTTGTCCCGTTGTAGTCCCGGAGCTGGTCGATTATGACGTACAGTTGTTGTATCGCAGGCGATCGTACAGTCATTTTGGCTGCTATTGGTATGGCAACGCAAGCGAAGCTCGACGTTCTTCTCTTTCTCTCCAAGACCGAGGCGGCGTGAGCTTATTGCCTTGCTTCCGAGCAATATATAGACAGCCAGGGGTCATGTAACATGACAGGATACGAGGAGGGACCAGTCGCCGTCCCTGACCGGCACGGCGATGCCTGGCAGTTTAGCACAGCTACTGTCAACAATGTCAGCGCCTGTGCGGGCAGGACCCGTCACAGGCAGGGAATCCGGTGGCAGGCCTCCGCGAGCCTATGCTCCTTGACTCCTCAGCTAGGGCAGTTGGCAAACAGAGCTGAGTGAGCAACCAAGAAAGAAGTCGGATCTGTGATGATACGTTTGGCAGTGTATGTATCACTTGAGGTGGTGTATCGCTTGAGGCGGTGTATTGCTTGGCTCATGGGCAGCGCAAAGCAACGCAGGTCGGTATGGGGGGGTCAGTCGCGGCTTCTGATGTGATGGTGCCTTGTGCGCGCAGAGGACGGACCCCGCCTGTTGGTCAACCGTGACAGCCGACGCCTCCTCGCACACATGCCATGCACACACCGTCCCGTGTCTAACGAACCCTCATGGGGGCCTGACAAGGTCGCCTCGTACTGCTGGACACCCCGCCGTGTTATTATCAGTGATGCCTATGCCAGCGTGGCTGTAACCTTTCCAATGACATGCCTGCCTGCGGTTGCCATCATTGCCGTCGCAATGCCAGGCTGCCAGGGTGTGCGATGACGCTGAGCGTGCCCCAACGGGGCCCGCAGTGTCCACCACGCACGTGTAGAGCGAGGGGCAGACGCTACGGGTAGCGTTGGGGTCGGCGCTGTAACATCCCTGTTGCATACCTGTGGGCCTTGCACTGGCATCAGTTAGGCTTGCCTGCACAGGTTCGAATCCTGTCGACTGCGATATCTATCCAGGTCACCTGGAAACATGCCATCAAGGCAGTCGTGCCCGAGTGGTTAAGGGGACTGACTAGAATGTGAAGAGGCCCGTTATGCCGCATCCAATATATGGAAGTAATATGAGTCACACGCGTCAGGGACTCAGAGTGCGGCAAGCTAGAATCATCACGCTCAGCAAACGCAAATGGGGCAGGATGGCACTGTCCAGACCGAAAACAAATTAACCAAACATGTCCCGCCCTTACATGCGTCCCCACAAACTCTACAACTTATTCCATTCATCAATGCCGATGGTGCCCTACTCCCCTAGCTGCTTCCACTTGAAGGGTTGGCGGAGAGTTGTGTACATGTACATGGAGATGGACATGTATGGGAAGACCCCCATCCTCGCCTGCGGCCAGCACGCGAGTGTGTGGTTTGTCTGGCCATATGTCACGGATGGATGTGAGGTGATGCCATGTGTCCGAAATCGTCTCCTCTCTACCTCCCGACCCATGACATCATATAGGCTTGCCTGCATAGGTTCGAATCCTGTCGACCGCGAATCCTGGAGAGTCTCTGTCTCCATATGATGCGGTCGTGCCCGAGTGGTTAAGGGGTCTGACTCGAATGGAACGGGGTAGCTGACAAGGGAGGACATTTTCTTGCATAGTTCTTACTTCAACCCCGCTGATTGTGATGGTTGTATTTTTGATTCAATTATCTCTCGAGACATGCTGAACGCGAGGTGGCCACTCATCAGTTCTATCTCTTTATCCATGTCAAGGCTCTTTTGAGGTTGATCTGCTCATTACAACCTTGCCTATGTATTCTACCTGCTGAACACAAAAGCTGAAGGTGGGCACACAAGCTGGGCTCAGCTTATCACATATGTATCACTATGACCTAGCTACAAACACTGTGTTTGCAGGCGGTTGGAGGTGTGTGGAGATAGTCTACTGCGTGGTAGGTATCAGTAATTATCTGCGAGGACCAAAAACAAGTATGACGAAAATAAATATGTAATTTACATCATACCTAAAAACAGTATTGAATAAAACAGTTCACATTCATTTACATTTTGTGTGGCAGTATGGTAGTGCGTGGCATGGATCACATGTGATGCCGACCAGCATGTAGACACCTAACCCCAGCGGCACTTTGCCGACATTACATCAGCAGAGCAGCCTTGTACAAGTTGCACTATAATGCAGCGTGTGGGAACAAAAAAGAACACGGGCCAGAAGTGCCAGCTGGCACAAGCGTCTGGCGTGACCAGTTACAATCCAAAATAATCCAAATCCAAAAGTACGGTACTAATGCACCAAGGAGTCATGCACCGGATGAAGATTATTAGTCATCAGCAGGACACCGGGGAAGTATGTCACCCACCCTAGGCTCTAGAATCCGGGCGTGCCTAGTAATGCCCATGCGTTGGGCTCAGGGTGCAGGCGAGGGCCACGCGCCTTCACATGGAGGTTGTATAACGATGGTTTGGAGGATCTACTCGATTCTTGCCCTATGTCCAAGCTAATCAGTTAGGCTCGCCTAACAGGTTCGAATCCTGTCGACTGCGATGGTGATCAGCCTCATCCGAGGCGAAGTGCAGTCGTGCCCGAGTGGTTAAGGGGACTGACTTGAAGACACGGGGTGGGGAGCGGTATCCATGCTTAGTCAGTGCTAAGCTCATACCAAACAAACACATACTCTTGTTCCTCGCCTCTGACTGACACTTGCAAAGGTTTTCTCGATGTGCTGACATTATATATGCTGCACAGCTGGAAGATAGGTTGTCAGGCACCGTTGGTGGTTTGTCCCGTTGTAGTCCCGGAGCTGGTCGATTATGACGTACAGTTGTTGTATCGCAGGCGATCGTACAGTCATTTTGGCTGCTATTGGTATGGCAACGCAAGCGAAGCTCGACGTTCTTCTCTTTCTCTCCAAGACCGAGGCGGCGTGAGCTTATTGCCTTGCTTCCGAGCAATATATAGACAGCCAGGGGTCATGTAATACGAGGAGGGACCAGTCGCCGTCCCTGACCGGCACGGCGATGCCTGGCAGTTTAGCACAGCTACTGTCAACAATGTCAGCGCCTGTGCGGGCAGGACCCGTCACAGGCAGGGAATCCGGTGGCAGGCCTCCGCGAGCCTATGCTCCTTGACTCCTCAGCTAGGGCAGTTGGCAAACAGAGCTGAGTGAGCAACCAAGAAAGAAGTCGGATCTGTGATGATACGTTTGGCAGTGTATGTATCACTTGAGGTGGTGTATCGCTTGAGGCGGTGTATTGCTTGGCTCATGGGCAGCGCAAAGCAACGCAGGTCGGTATGGGGGGGTCAGTCGCGGCTTCTGATGTGATGGTGCCTTGTGCGCGCAGAGGACGGACCCCGCCTGTTGGTCAACCGTGACAGCCGACGCCTCCTCGCACACATGCCATGCACACACCGTCCCGTGTCTAACGAACCCTCATGGGGGCCTGACAAGGTCGCCTCGTACTGCTGGACACCCCGCCGTGTTATTATCAGTGATGCCTATGCCAGCGTGGCTGTAACCTTTCCAATGACATGCCTGCCTGCGGTTGCCATCATTGCCGTCGCAATGCCAGGCTGCCAGGGTGTGCGATGACGCTGAGCGTGCCCCAACGGGGCCCGCAGTGTCCACCACGCACGTGTAGAGCGAGGGGCAGACGCTACGGGTAGCGTTGGGGTCGGCGCTGTAACATCCCTGTTGCATACCTGTGGGCCTTGCACTGGCATCAGTTAGGCTTGCCTGCACAGGTTCGAATCCTGTCGACTGCGATATCTATCCAGGTCACCTGGAAACATGCCATCAAGGCAGTCGTGCCCGAGTGGTTAAGGGGACTGACTAGAATGTGAAGAGGCCCGTTATGCCGCATCCAATATATGGAAGTAATATGAGACACACGCGTCAGGGACTCAGAGTGCGGCAAGCTAGAATCATCACGCTCAGCAAACGCAAATGGGGCAGGATGGCACTGTCCAGACCGAAAACAAATTAACCAAACATGTCCCGCCCTTACATGCGTCCCCACAAACTCTACAACTTATTCCATTCATCAATGCCGATGGTGCCCTACTCCCCTAGCTGCTTCCATCATGATATCTTGAAGGGTTGGCGGAGAGTTGTGTACATGTACATGGAGATGGACATGTATGGGAAGACCCCCATCCTCGCCTGCGGCCAGCACGCGAGTGTGTGGTTTGTCTGGCCATATGTCACGGATGGATGTGAGGTGATGCCATGTGTCCGAAATCGTCTCCTCTCTACCTCCCGACCCATGACATCAGATAGGCTTGCCTGCATAGGTTCGAATCCTGTCGACCGCGAATCCTGGAGAGTCTCTGTCTCCATATGATGCGGTCGTGCCCGAGTGGTTAAGGGGTCTGACTCGAATGGAACGGGGTAGCTGACAAGGGAGGACATTTTCTTGCATAGTTCTTACTTCAACCCCGCTGATTGTGATGGTTGTATTTTTGATTCAATTATCTCTCGAGACATGCTGAACGCGAGGTGGCCACTCATCAGTTCTATCTCTTTATCCATGTCAAGGCTCTTTTGAGGTTGATCTGCTCATTACAACCTTGCCTATGTATTCTACCTGCTGAACACAAAAGCTGAAGGTGGGCACACAAGCTGGGCTCAGCTTATCACATATGTATCACTATGACCTAGCTACAAACACTGTGTTTGCAGGCGGTTGGAGGTGTGTGGAGATAGTCTACTGCGTGGTAGGTATCAGTAATTATCTGCGAGGACCAAAAACAAGTATGACGAAAATAAATATGTAATTTACATCATACCTAAAAACAGTATTGAATAAAACAGTTCACATTCATTTACATTTTGTGTGGCAGTATGGTAGTGCGTGGCATGGATCACATGTGATGCCGACCAGCATGTAGACACCTAACCCCAGCGGCACTTTGCCGACATTACATCAGCAGAGCAGCCTTGTACAAGTTGCACTATAATGCAGCGTGTGGGAACAAAAAAGAACACGGGCCAGAAGTGCCAGCTGGCACAAGCGTCTGGCGTGACCAGTTACAATCCAAAATAATCCAAATCCAAAAGTACGGTACTAATGCACCAAGGAGTCATGCACCGGATGAAGATTATTAGTCATCAGCAGGACACCGGGGAAGTATGTCACCCACCCTAGGCTCTAGAATCCGGGCGTGCCTAGTAATGCCCATGCGTTGGGCTCAGGGTGCAGGCGAGGGCCACGCGCCTTCACATGGAGGTTGTATAACGATGGTTTGGAGGATCTACTCGATTCTTGCCCTATGTCCAAGCTAATCAGTTAGGCTCGCCTAACAGGTTCGAATCCTGTCGACTGCGATGGTGATCAGCCTCATCCGAGGCGAAGTGCAGTCGTGCCCGAGTGGTTAAGGGGACTGACTTGAAGACACGGGGTGGGGAGCGGTATCCATGCTTAGTCAGTGCTAAGCTCATACCAAACAAACACAGGCAGGGAATCCGGTGCCCATGCGTTGGGCTCAGGGTGGAGGCGAGGGCCACGCGCCTTCACATGGAGGTTGTATAACGATGGTTTTGAGGATCTACTCGACTCTTGCCCCATGTCCAAGCTAATCAGTTTGGCTCACCTGCACAGGCTCAAATCCTGTTGACTGCGATGGTGATCAGCCTGGCGAATTGCAGTCGTGCCCGAGTGGTATGTATCGCTTGAAGCGGTGTATTGGCAGCGCAAAGCAACATGGGACGGTCAGTCGCGGCTTCTGATGTGATGGTGCCTTGTGCACCCATCATGTCGCAGAGGACCGACCCCGCCTGTGGGTCACCCATGACAGCCGACGCCTCCTCGCTCACTAACCACGCACACACCATCCCGTGCCCAACGAACCCTCATGGGGGCCTGACAAGGTAGCCTTGTACTCCTGGACACCCCGCCGTTTTATTATCTGCCTCCGTCCGGTTGCCATCAATGCCAGGCTGCGAGGGTGTGCAATGCTAACATTTCCTGACGGCCAAGCCTGCTGTCAGAGCCTGTCAGCCCCCCTATGGGTTGGTAGGGACATTGTGTAGTCTTACCCGGGCGTCACCTCCTGTACCTGTGCTGTGGCGCCAGACGCCGGGCAGGTCCGGATTGTGTGTGTATTTGTTACATGTACGGTAGGACGGGGTGCATAATGCATGGCAATCCTTGGCACGACCAATACGACTGACCCGTAGGCCCAATGGCACGCAAATAACGCCGAAAAGCACGGGCATAATGCTACATAAGCAAAGAGATGGATGGAGGGCGATCCTGGACGATTGAGTTGCGCCGAGCACGGCTGGGCATGGCATACGCGATTAAGCAGCCCGATCGAGCCGGGTCCCAAGCAAGAGCAAAGTACTTGTTGCTCAGACAAACAATAACAGTAGTCATGCAGCTGATCAGGTATCCATAGCAAGGGTGGTAAGATACCATTGTAGAGCTAAGAGTAGTCATATCAGTGCTCTCGGTACTGTTCTAGTGCACTGTTCTTAGCCAGTCGCGGCCTGTGATGACTGCATGTTATTCTGGCACAAGCTTCAGCCCTTTGCATTGTAGATTTCGCCGCATGTCAAAATACCAACCCGCAATCTGTGTATAATTGTCTCTCGGAAACCTAAACGCCACGCATACCTGCAACATAGATGTAGCCAGAGAATAATCCTTAAGCACTTCAGCAGGCTTTGTAGTTGTAACTTCGTGTCGATGCATGATTCGTCGCGGCTGCTTGTCGACAGGGGCCTTATTGTACATATAGTCAGGTGGTCTCCCCGTGCAGCAACGGTTTTACCAATTCATCGTCAAATTTATAAAACATACGTGGCTAACTGAATATTTGCAGGTGAGAGAAAGGAGTACCCTGTCCTTACCCAGAATATTTGTTGAAAAGCAGGAACTGCCGGGTTCGCCCCGTCTGCCCAACTCTTTGTCTATCACACGCTCAGGTTCAATTTGGTTTCAATGGCTCTCGTGCAGCCAGTGGTTACAAGTTCCACGGAGCCAGCCGCCACGCCCAACAAAATGACCGAGAACGGCAACGGGCTGACCAAGTCGGCGTCCTACTTGGACGTCCGCAGTGTTGAGGACGCGACTGTTGCACCTCCCCTTAAGCGGTCGAAGCTCAGTACGGTTGTCAATTTGCTTGAGGCGAGGACGGCTGTACAGGTGGGTCTGTTGCAGCACTTGTAAAGTTGTCGACGGCTGGATCAGGATTTTCGTGCGAAAAGTTCACGAAACATAGAAATCCGAGGGAACCAAATCTGCACGGCGCAGCGTCAACTCTGGTCGCAAGGTTTGCTTTCGAGGCGGGAAGCTGAAGTAGTCTTTTTCGTGCATGTTTTCCACCTAGAAACACATGAGTATTGGCATGTTCGTAAGATTTGTTGGGATCTACTGTGTTTTGTGAGCGTCACGCGTCCGTTACTCCTCACGTGACCGGCGCTTTCCATCTGGCGAGCATGTTCGCATTGCGGATTATCTTACAACAAACACCCGCCTCTCTTGCGTCCCTGATTTACGCTACTGGCTTTGCTGGTGCGTACGGGATTGACATAGTGTGCGTACGTCACATGCCTTACTCGGGTGCTGGCAGCGCCTGCCACGTCCACTGGAACGCCCTTGCTGCCATGGTCCCATGACCAACGGAACTTCTTGACTTCAGGAGCATGAGAATGAGATTGCGGAGGTCGTCATTGTTTGCGAGCCGGAGCAGGCCTCGCTGATGATGGGCGGCCTGCACCCCCGGGGCTCCCTCTTTGAGCGCCCGGTAAACATTGACACCGCCAAGCAGCAGCACGCGGAGTTCCGCAAGGTGGGAGCTTGAACCTGGAAGCTGAGGCTGGCAAGTGCTCCTTGGTGGACCCTGGCCCCAGCACCCGGGTGGTCCAGTGGGCTCAAACAGCTTCACCGGAGCTGCACTTCTGAAGCATCCATCAAGGATTGCACACCGTCGATACCCATCCGTGGAGGGGAGGGGCATGGAACTGTACCAGCCAACGATACAAACGGACTTAAGAAGCGACGGAATTGGTTTCCCAGGCCAGGCCTGCTTTTTCAACTAGCATTAGGGAGCTGTGTTCGGCATTGGGATGTGATTGCCGATGTGCTCGCAAGGGCTCGCAGCTGTTGGGGAATCCGCTAAGCTGCGCGGGCAGGTGCCGCATTGCCATGGACCCTCCGTGATAACTGAACCGAGCAATGCCAGCCGAGCAATGCCAACCGAGCGAGCGAAGCCGCTCAGTGTTTTCATGATCACCGGAAGTAGGGGGGCCCTCACGGCGGCGATCCGATGTGTCGCGGTCATTTTTGGCTGTAGACGGCCAAGCCCCCCAGGGGTTCTGACCTGCATTTCGGCACCCCCCGATGGCGATCTGCTACGGCGGCACATTGACCACACGATGCCACTTGGGTTCACGACACTGTGGGGCATATGCAAGGCGAAAGATGTTGCCGTGGGTGGGCCACTTCTTGTCCACTGTGCCACACGCGGTTTACTTTGGGGAACGCGGATGTAGTACCGCGCCCAACTTTGCGCGAGCTCTGTATTTTTGTATTCTGCAACGGCCCCTGCCCCCGTGAACTGCGTCCGTCAGGTCCTCCGAGAGCACGGAGTCCGGGTGCTGACTGTCCGCGAGATTCTGGCCTACCACGTGGACACAAACATGTCGGCCCGTGTGGATCTTGAGGAGCTGGCCTTCGAGGCACTCAAGTACGAGATGGCGCACGGACACGACATGATGGTGGGGTCATGGGCGCGTGGGGAGGCGGACGCGCCCCCACCGGGCACCGGGGAATGTTTAGAGCAGGCCGATGGCAGGCGGGGCGGCGGGAATGGCCGGCGCGCCGCCCGACCGGAAGCGCCGCCCGACCGGGAACGGGGGTTTGGGCGAGGCCAGGAGACGGGGCCGGGAAGGGGCAGGGGACGCGCCCGGAACGGACGAGGCCGGATGGTGAGGAGACGGATTCGGGGTGCGCCCGGGCGGGCTTGTGCCCCGCCAGCATTGCGGCATCATCCGGCGACGCAGCGAACGCCCTGCTTACCTTTGGGACATGCGTATCGCCGGGTGCGAGTTTCCATCGATCCCAACATGGTGGAATGGAGGGGTATGGCCAGTTGCACGGCTGAGGGCCGGCCTACAATCGTGTGTGGCAAGGAGACAGGCAGGCGGGCAGGTCCTTCTCTTCGTTTCATGGTTGTGCATGGAAGCTCACAGCAGGAGTCCCTCCAGGGTGATTGGCCGGCCCTCTGTAGCATCGATGCTGAACCAGCCCAACCTCAACCAACCCGCCTGGACCCATGCTCTGCTTCAACCCTGCTCTGGCCGCAGTCCCTGGCTGAGGATGATCGTCACTACCTGTCGGATACCTACAAGCGCGAGGTGCGTGAGGGGAACACAGGCAGCGGGGTCACGACATGGCGCCATGACGGGGCCGAACATGATGCTTGCGTCAGGTTGGATGGCCCCAGTCGTCCTCTCACACAAATGTGGGGCGCAACCGTCCTTGTGTTTCTTGCCAGCCTCGCTCTACTTCACATCCCAACGGTCATCTCAACTGAAATCCCAACGGTGAACCCGCCCGGCACGCAAGCTGAATCTGCCTCCGCACTGGTCGCTTCCGCGCACCCTCCGCGCACCCTCCGCGCACCCTCCGCGCCCCGCCCCCACAAGGTTATCAGCGCCATGAGTACGACGCAGCTGATGGACACCATCATGACGAACCCCACTGTATCGCTGCTGCCGTCGTACCGCGACACGGGCCTTACGGCGTCGTACAGGTTTGAGCCCCTGTCCAACCTGGTCTACACCCGTGACCAGCAGATTACCACCTGCCGGTGAGGATCGGCACGGGCTCCGAAAAGCCTCGGTTGGCTGTGCGGCTGGGGGAATGGCCGGATGTTGGGATGAGGTTTTGGGTCCAGAAGCGGCTGTGACCCAACTGGCGGGGGCAGCCAGCCTCGTGGATGATTCGCCGCCCCAGCCTTGATTAGGAATGCTTGACATTCTTCAGACGCGGCGGACCCTGTTGGGGACGGCCGGATCTTTACCCGTGTGGGAGGCCGGGTCTGAACCTGTGTGGACGGCCAGACCTTGCCCGTGTCAACGTAGGACATGTACAGCGTGTACGGACTGGGGGTCTGCTGCGCACCTCCCCCCCTCCCCCTGTCGAGGTGCCGCCGAGGGTTTGGAGGCCCAAGGGCATGAGACCTGGCACCTTTGCTGAGCCTTTATGGGAGGGCGAGCTCTGGGGGATATAGGAAATCGGTTCGACATATTTATACTGCGCTGCTGCCAGAGCTTTGGGGAAGAGCTTCCCCGCGCCTTGTACCTTGCCGCCGGCGTGACCGCCCGGTGTGTCGTTTTTCCGCAGGGGGATCGTTATGGGCCGCCTCCGCAGCGCTCAGCGCCAGCGGGAGGTGCAGGTGATGCGCTTCTGCTTCAACAAGCTAGGTGAGCAGATGACCTGTCGACCGCGAATACCGCACGGTTGGGTTCCCACACGCCTGCCTTGCCTGCCGAATACCGCACGGTTGGATGTCCGCGGGCTGGCGTCCGGCGTAAGGCACAATTGGGACCGTTCGGATGTCCCTTCTGTGCTGACATTCGCGAGCCCTGCCCGTGAGCGCTCTTGCCTGGACCTTGCGAATAAGTTCCGAGGTCCTGGTCTGAGGTGTGCATGTGCGTGACTCGACCTCCCACGGCGGAAGGGAACGGATCTGGCAATCGTCAGCCTGCCGCTTCCCCTCCTTCCTGTCTTGTCACGCCGCGCGCTCCTCCTGTCCTTCCTCGGTCTCTCGCCCGGTAACAGGCATGGCGGTCGCCGGTGAGATTCGCGAGCCGGGCTACCTGGAGGGCGGCGACTTCTTCCCGCTGGGCGCCGACCTGGCGATGGCGGGCATCGGCCTGCGCTCCAACTTGGAGGCGTGCAAGCAGCTGATGGAGGAGGACCTGTTGGGCACCCGGCGGTTCGCCGTGGTGAGGGACGACTTCGACCAGCACCAGGTGTGTCTGGGACGCTGCCGCAGCCGTAACCCTGCCGTGCCTGGAGGAGAGGGGGGGGGGGTGGATGGTGGGATTTACAAGGAAAACGCTCAGACAAATTCAGCCCGGCTACACATACTGGTGGGAGGATTGGGATGGTGGGAGAGTTGCCTGTGATTGACGGGGCACCATCACGTTGGCGAGAGGTAACGCTGTCCGCAGGGCGGGGGGATGGGATGGCGCGGGGATGGGGCGGGTGGCAGAAGTGGGGAATATCGGGTAAAAGGGCGCGGATTCCCGCGTTTAGGTCGATGCCGGATTCGATGAGACCGGATTCAGATCTGGATGTAGACCTGAAGAAGAGTTGACGTGGCCGGGGAGGTTGGGGTGTGAGCTCCAGGGTTTGTCAAGTCGCGGTGATCGGACAGTGGTCATGCCGCGGAGGTGCTGCTGAGGGTGGGGGCATGTCTGGAGTGCGTCGTGTGCTGGGCCAGGCGGTACGACACGAACCCATGGCGCTCGTCACAACAGAAGACCGCGTGTGGATGGTGCTCTTTTCTTGACGGCTTGAGTGCGGCGCGATGGGTCGATCGTTTTTGCCTCTGCAACTCGGGATGCGTCCGCAACAGTTGGTTCTGCGTATTGGCATACAGCACCACCGACGCCGGCAGGACGAACGGGTAGTCGGCCTTCCGTCCAAAACGGCCCTTGGGCCGCCGTTCGTCCAAAATGGCCCTGCGGGCCGCCGGATCATCCGGACAACGACGATACGAACGCTGCTCGTTGCACTACGGACATTGATTACAAACAAACGGCAATGAGGTCCCTTCCGCAACTATGTGTGCTAAGAGAGAAACCCGCCCGAACTCCCCAGTCCCCATGTGTGTGCGTGTGTGTTAGCAAGGAGAAAAGCTGTGCCGCGAATAAGTGTCCAGCAATGCAACCGACGACTGAGACCGAGACCAGAGTTACCAATATGCCAGGGCGAAGTATGTCGACCACTGCGTGTGTGTGTGTGTGTGTGTGAATCTTTACATATCTGCCGGGCCGACGCTGGCCGGGAGCGCTAACCCGCCCCATACGGGAGACCGCCGAAGCATCCTCCCCCGGATACGGGGGAAAGGGGCGTAAGGGGCGTCTGTCCCCTCGCTCTCAGCCAAGGGCGCGCGCCCGATCCCCGAGGATCGGTGACAGCTGTGCCCCCTCAAGGGATTGGGCGGAAGCCCATCCCGGGCGGTCTGCGCCTTACAGTCCGCTGTTCAATCTCCTGTGTGTGTGTGCCTGTGCGATTACGGTACCACCATCTGATTCATCATCTGATTGCTCAACCCTCCCGCAGCGCAGTTTTAAATGTGTACCAATTTCCTGTACCCCCCTTCATCCCGCCCCTCCCCGCTCCCCTCCGCTGCAGGACCGCATGCACCTGGACTGTGTGTTCTCGATCCTGTCGGACCGCTGCTGCATCATGCTGCAGGACATCATGGGCGAGTCGTCGCCCACCCGCCGCCTGGTGGACGAGTACACACGCGACCCGACGACTGGGAAGTACAAGCTGACAAGGTGGGCTGGAGGGCGGAAGGGGGGAAGGATGGGCGCGGTGGCGCGGCAGGTGGTTGCGGGCCGTTGGGAGGAGGTTTTCAGCCGGCAGCGCTCGAGCGGTGCTGGGGCGGACTAGGAAGGTGTGGGTGCGGAGCATTGATACACGGCTCGCCGAGTTGGGTATCACGGCGCATTCGATTCTGGGTTCTGCCCCACACGCTCCAGGTCTTCAGCACCTCCAACCCTTCTAGAGCTATCGTACACGCTCCAGGTCTTCAGCACCTCCAACCCTTCTAGAGCTATCGTCTGTGATTAACAAGTTTAATAAAACCTCGGCTGGGTAAAACCTCGGCTGGGTATCGGTCGATATGTCCTGACCGTCTTCGCCACCGGCTTTCCGAGGTCGACTAGTCTTTGGGGGTGGGCTCCTCGCAGTCGACCACTACCTCCAGAGACATGCATTCACGCAAGGCGGCTCCTCGACAACCTGTCTGAACGCCTTCCCTTTCGACCATTTCACCAACTGTGGTGTAACGGGGAACCGTCGGCGCCCTTGGCTGTACTTCAGGGAGGGCATTGAGTTCGCGGCCTACATCACGGGCGAGGGCTACCACATCATCCCGATCTCCAACGAGCACCAGCTGCAGTACGCCTGCAACGTGCTCAATCTGGGCGACTCGCGGATCATCTCGGTGCACGCGCAGACCGCCCGACAGATCGTGAGGGACCCGCGCTTCAACGGCGACGTGCAGGTGGATGAGCTTACTGTTGGCGCTTGGCCGGGGGTGACCTGACTGTCGGCGTATTGCTCGTGGTCCGAGATGACAGTCTGACAGTCTGTACTAGGTTTGTAGGACGAGGTGGCAAGTTATCCATCCAGGCTCAACACGGGGGATGCGCGGTATCCTCGGGGCTCACTCTGCGAGGCGGGGAATAGGGTGTTCCGGTCTGAACGCAGACGGGTAGTAGGGTCACTACCCGTGTGGCAGACGGCCGTCCGGGATGTGGGATTGCATGGATGATGACGTGAAAACGCGGTGCGAGGCATGTTGTTCGTGTTGGGAGTTCGGTGATGTCCCCGCCGGGAAGGACGATGTACCTGGACCGGATGCGGCTAGGTGCGGGTTGTGTCGGCAGGCAAGGGAAGGAAGAGCAGCGGAGGCCTGTGTTGCGCGCGCGGGGGGAAGTGCGGCAACGAGGGGTCTGTCTCTGGGTTATCGGAACACCCAGGAGGTGCACCTTCAATTCTATGCCGGGCCGGCTCAACGCCCCACCACCGCACCCGGACCGACGCCCTCTTTGTCGCATCCTATCTTGCCATCACATTACTTCGATTCCGGGGATGTTTTTCAGCCCTGGCGACGACCGCACAGGAGGTTTCCGCGCCATCCCAGGGGTCCCCCAAACACCCCACTCAAACGCTGCTGCCCGCCCGCAGGTGATCGACTTCTCCTCGGTTACCTCGATGTACGGCAGTGTGCACTGCGCCTCCCAAGTCGTCAAGCGCGTGCCCAGGTCGAGCAAGTAGGCTGGTGGCGGAGGACGGCGGGAGGACGAGATGATGATGATGACGGAGGGAGGACGTGGAGTCAAGCGACCAGTCGGACCCGTCGAGTGCGGGTCAGGTGTCCCCCTGGTCCTGGGGGTCCATCCGGGAGTCCGGGCGACCGAGCATGCATCAGAAACCGCGCGGTAGAGCAGGGGCAGCCGCAGCAGCGGCAGCCGCAGCCGCAGCCGCAGCCGCAGCGACGGCGGCGGCGGCGTTACGAGAAGGGCGTCGCGGGATGGTGGGTACTGAGGCGTATCACGCCGGCCTCAGGCAGGACACGCGGCGTGGCGGAGGCAGTGCGTGGGGCACTGGGGTTGCAGGCAGTAATGGATGACCAGACCAGGTCCTGCTTGCGGACTGTTAGGCGCTGCTGTGGTGCTCCTGCGGTCTGTAGGGTTTTAGGGTTTAGGCTGCCGGCCCACGTATGCTGTCTGGGCCGGGCCGTGCGGCCGGCAGTTGTGTGAGTGCTTCGTGCAAGACGGCGCTGTCGATGTCCTAGGTGCAAGACGGTGAGATTTGAGCGGCGACGGTGTGCGCATGTGCGCCGTTGCGCAGGTAGTCCGAGCACATTGCTTTAGTGGATTCCTTGTTTGGCACTGAAGCGCATTCTTGTTTCATTTGGGATGTGACGTGTAAGTGGGGAGGTCATGAGAGTGCGGGGATGCGGCGCGTCGATGCATTCATAGGTCGCGACTGGGCGCCGAGTGTCTGCAGGGCGTCTGTCGAAACTTAGGCACGCGAGCGTGGGTCTCTTGACGCCTCGGAGCTGCACAGCGCAAAAGAGGGTCAGACCACCGGCAAAATCGGCCAATGGGCGATGCGTTTCACCGTCAAGTACGAATGCTATATCTTTTGTCCCTCGGGTTTAGAGCGGACAAGTTCTGGAGACGGCGGCGCGAAGGCTGCCGGCCGCGACGCTTTGATGTGTTTCGGTTTGGCCTGGGGGGGGGCGGGCGGCCGTTGGCGGCCATCTGATCGAGAAGGGCCGTTGTTAGGATGGGGTGGATGTGCGGCGCATCGTCAACGGGCAGCCTTCCGTCTTAGCCTGGTACGACATTCGGTGTTCGTACAGCCGCCAAGCTTGCCCTGATCCGTTTTCGTTTTTCGGGGTGCGATTTTTCGTTTGGGCGATCTTCGAGACCGGGCCGAGCAAGTTCGGCATTGGTCTGTGGGACCCAGTGTGCGCATCTCTGCAGGAACGACAAGGGGGAGATGGCAGGGACGTGGAGCCGCGGACAATTGCGAAGCTGAGATGACTCCAGGTCAAGGCGTCACGGCAGCGTGTCTTTGGAATTCGGAGGGACTCAAGTTTCCGCCAGCTGGCCCTGGCTGGCCTCCTGTTTCTTCTCCATTACCGATAGTCGAGCACCGGACATTTTAATTTTTGTGAGGGACGCCCCCATCCATTCGCGAACGCGGTTTGGAGGCCATGAGATGCGGTATGCATGTCGCCCTCCAATGTGCCTGGGGTGGCCTGGACGAGAAAGCAGATTGAGAAGATCGGCGGTCCTGGCAGCTGGCGACTGCGCATTTTTGGTGGTCTGCACCCGCGACGTCCGCCTGCTTGCTTGCCGAGTGTGTCGTACCTGCCGTACCTTAATCACGTCGGCAGCGCCGCGTGTGCTGACGCGACGGTAACGCAGAGTTGCGAGCTGCGAAAAGCGTGTTGGTGGGAACGTTTCTGTCATTAGGTCGCTGCACTGTGCTTCCTTTCGTCGGCGCGCATCACGTCGCAGAGCGCCGCTTCATCATGTGTTACGGTATTTGGTCCTAGGGTATGCCGTCCAGTGTCCAGCGACATTCACGCGCAGCGTTGACGCATTCTGTGTTTCGGTCCTGGTTCGGTTGAGCTGGTGTGGATTGGCGTTTGAAGCTCAAAGATGGGTGGGCGATTCCTAGAGCGATTTGTTTGGTGTCCCTCCTGGTGCTCTGAGCCCGGTCTGCTGGTTTTGTTTGCAAGGCGCCACTGGTTCACACCAATCAGAGCTGTTGGACAGTATTCCACCGGGATGATCGCTTTGGGTGCGTCGCTGCCTGATCTCCTTGGTTCGTGTGTCGCCCGTTTCCCGAACGGGAAAAATGACGCTGAAGTCAGGCGTTCGACAGGATAGGATGGGCTGGGCATCGTTGTGCACGGCTGTGTCCACTGTCCAGCCCGGAACGCGGCCTGTAATGCATGGACGGTGATTGAAGTAGTTGACAGGCATACTAGGGACGGCTGTGTCTGGCTTCGTGGCCATCAGCTCGGCTGGTGGTTGTGGGGTCTACCAGGGCTAATTGCATGAGGCCAGAACAGAACTGCCACTACTGCCGACGCTCAGTCTGTAAGCCCTGTCTACCGATTTTGGTATGAAGCGGACAGTATGTAGCAGCCAGCTGCGGAGGAAACCACGTGCAAGTGGCTTTTATACCGCAAGACAGGGCATGACGGCCTGTATGGGAGCAACGCTTCTTGGGCTACTACGGCGGCTAGGCGGATCTCACGCCCGGCAGTTCCCCGAGGGCGATATTTCGCAAGCAAAACCTAGGGCGTTGGCGTCGGTTGGCGCTGCTGCGGCTTACTGCTGCGTGCTGCCGTTACAGTACAACCGCAACGCGGGATAACCTGCCGCAACCCCGCGGCCAGTGCATTAGCGTCAGGGTTGAGCCCGGCATCCAATAAACACAGATGCGTGCTGATCGACTGGTCCCGAGCAGTTAAGACTAGCAGAGAAAGTGGGGACGGCGGGGCAAGGTTAGATGACTGGTTTCAAGATCGACATTTGCAAATCATCGCGTTAAGATTTTGTATTCGCACAGCTTTGGTTGAGTATGCCAAACTGGAACTGTATAGAAGGCAGTTCAACACAGCAATGTCAGCGCTCGATCCCATGCAAAAATGAAATGTGCAAACGAGCATCAGAAACTATAATAAAATTCAAAGCAACAAAGCAGAATGAGCTTTACCACTGTAAAAGCTCATCTTTGTACGACATGGGCGTTACGGTGTTAGAGGGCTTGACGCGTACATGAGCTGCGACATCAGATTTACTTTTAAGAATTTGACCAGGAGGCGTTTTCCACCTGCCAGCGACGGCTAGTAAAAATGCAGGTAGGTACTAAGCGTGAGCTGAATGCTGACGCCGCAGCCGACGCGTCGACCACTGTTCCTTTATGTATCTGCTTCCATCTTTTAAATGATTGATTGCTGCTACAAGAGTTAGGCAAGCAGATCTGCTGAATTGCTGTGGGGTGGCCGAACCCGCGTGCGGCGCTGCGCCCGGTTCGTCCTACTCGCGTGGATTCTGTAACGCATGCTGTTGCCGTTACACTTCTGACAATCTCACCTGAATTGTGATATTGTTTTAGGCTGACAACTGGTCGCGTTGCGTGTCCGCTTTGCGTTGCTTGCAGACCCAAATGCGCAATTCCGGGCGCTGCTTCCGCGGCCGTCAGGCCGCTGCACGCCAGCTGCTCCTGCCAGCTAAGGGCGTCGCTGGCGGTCGTGGCCGCACCCAGGTGGTGGCGCGCGCAGCGTTCCAAAAGGTCCTCATTGCCAACCGCGGCGAGATTGCTGTGCGCGTGATCCGCGCCTGCAAGGAGCTGGGCCTGCAGACCGTGGCCGTCTACTCGACGGCCGATAAGAATTCGCTCCACGTGCAGGTATGCTTGCCTGCATGAAGCGCGCAGGTCAGGGCTGGGTACGGAAGGGGCAGCCCAGGCAGGCAGGCAGCCAAGAAGCTAGCTGGCAACCCCGGCGCGAGCGTTGTGCGCGGACGCCTGGACATATGAATGCGCACACAAATGGTTGGAAGTAGGACAAATGCGTGGCAAAGCTGGATAACCGGACTCTGCAAGCACAGCGGGATGGGTTCCAGCGGGTGCCCGTCCGGATGTTGGCGACTCAAGCCGACCACCTTGCGACCCCCCACCAAGCAGAGAATTGGGAACGCGAAAAAAGGCGACAGTGACTGCATTAGCAAATCGCAGCGGCTTCGTTAGCTGTGCCTTCTCGGAGAAGATCGAGTATGCACACGTCGTTTGTGCGGCATCGTGGCGTGCTTGTATCGTTGGGTAGCACGGACTGCGACAGTTCGATTTGGGAGTTCTCTCGAGCCGACACTTGCTCACACAGGCTGGCGATCGATGGACAAATGCACACATGACATCGATCATGAGTGCCTGTCCCTCCCGCTCCTCCCCCTTGCTCTGCCGCGCCCTTCTGTCTTGCCCCCTACAACATGACAGCCCGCAGCGCCGTCAACGCAACCCTCCCCTCCCCTGCCATCCCCCTCCCCTTCCCTCCCCTCCCCTGCCATCCCCCTCTCCTGCCCTGCCCTGCAGCTGGCGGATGAGGCCGTCTGCATCGGTGACGCCCCCTCCTCAGAGTCGTACCTGAACATTCCCAACCTGCTGGCGGCGGCCGTCAGCCGCGGCGCCCAGGCGGTGCACCCGGTGAGTCAGTGGACCCGTGGGTCGGTGGGCCCGTGGGTCGATGAATCGGAGGGCCCGTGGATCGACGAGTTGGTGGGCCCGTGGGTTGGTTAGTCAGAAGGTCGATGGGCCCGTGCGATGTCGTTACAAACCACTGCGAACACCCGCCCCTTCTGCAGCCATGACGTCTGAGCAAGTAAAGGGGCACGCCAATGAAACCCCTAACACTCGGAAACCTGTCCAGGATCTCCACGGCAGGGCGAATCATTAATCGTCGTCTTGCGCCATGCGCAGAATAAAAGCGGGGGCTGCCCATCCTGGCGTGTGCGATGACGCGGGGTGTCGATGCTGGCAACGGGTCGCACGTCGGTGGGAGGTCCCACATCTGAACTGAACCAAACCAAACCGAACACGGGCGTGTCGCGCTGTGTGATACAGCGCCGCGCAACCTCCCTGGAGCGAGCTGGCGACCATGAGTCGAGCCGAGCGGAATTTTGAATCTTGGGCATCGGACGGGCCTTGCATCATATGCGTGTTGTCCTGTGCGGTAATCTCATCAGCGGGCAGGGCCATTAAGTAGCGGACCTCGGGAGCCGGAATGGTTGGAACTGGCCGCGATGGGGAGTGGTGGGGCCCGCGAGAGGGTGCCCTCGGGAGGGCGAGGCAGAGGCAGCGCAGGGTGTGATGTCATGTGATGTGATGTCATGTGATGTGATGTCATGTGATGTGATGTCATGTGATGTGAGGTCATGTGATGTGATGTGAGGTGAGGTGAGGTGAGGTGAAGTAGGTGAGGTGAGGTGAGGTGAGGTGAAGTAGGTGAGGTGAGGTGATGTGAGGTGAGGTGATGTGAGGCGATGTGAGGCGATGTGAGGCGATGTGAGGCGATGTGAGGCGATGTGAGGTGTGAGAGCTCACGGGACGGGGTTGCCCCGGGAGTGAGGGTGAGCGGGGGCGACCGCACGCACCCGCGCGCCGATGGACGGGTGGATGTTGTCGCAGAGTGGAGGCTGGCAGGGGCGGGGAAATGGCCGGGGTGACCCGGACACAATGGTCTGACGATGATGATGTTGCTACCTGATTCTCTGAAATGCGTCCTGCTGATGTTATTGGATGTCCTTACCCACAGGGTTACGGTTTCCTGTCGGAGCGCGCCGAGTTCGTTGAGATTTGCAACGATCACGGCCTGGAGTTCATCGGGCCCAAGCCGGTGCAGATCCGACTGATGGGCGACAAGTCCACGGCCCGTGACACCATGAAGGTACGACATGCCGCACGCCAGCCGTACTTCCACACGGCATCAGCAACCCGTGGTCGGTATCACTCATGCGAGGAAGCTATGCGGGGCAGCAAGCCCGCACGTGACCAGTCCTGTCGACGGCTGCCGGCTGTGCTTCTCTTGTCGGGGGTCGCTGTGCCTCTGCTTGCGCAACCACCAGCCGCGCCGGTCTCCCCGGCGTCTCTTCCTCCTTCGTTACATCATTGTTCGTACGTGCTCGTACCTGTGTAGAAAGCCGGCGTGCCGACTGTGCCGGGCTCGGAGGGCCTGATCAAGGATGACGCGGACGCGTACGAGAACGCCAAGCGCATTGGCTTCCCCGTCATGATCAAGGCCACGGCGGGTGAGCTCTTGGCTCGGTATGACTGGCGTGGGGGTAGGGCACGGGGGATGCGGGGTTGGGCGAGGTTTGGTTTCGGAGAGATGAGCAGGCCTCGAAGAGTCGCGGGACGGTGGCTTGGGGTGACGGTACGCTGGTTCGGTATCGGGGCAGGTTCTCCTCTGGATCTGGCGATTAGATGGTGCAATCCCTAATGACGTGACAGTTCTCTGGATCCGACAGTTAGATGGTGCACAGGGTGCCAGACGGTCAAAATGACACGTGGACGTTGGGTGGGTCAGGGCGGCCGCCTGGCAGGGATGGGGTCGCCTGGCAGGGCCCGCACAGTTGCGGTACCGGGCGCGTCTTGGGTGTTTCCGCCGCACCGCATCTCCCGAGCGGTGGCGTCGGCCCGGGGGATTACGGGAATGGGGAGGAAGATGTATCGAAACACCAAACCCGAGGGACAATCCCGGGCACACCCCGAGTGCCCTGGGGCGAAGGCCGGGGGGACTGCCGGGGCGACGGATCGGCTGCTGACGACCTGCGGCTGCTGTGCTGTGCTGCGTGCTGTGCTGTGCTGCGTGCCGTGCGCTGCAGGTGGTGGCGGTCGCGGTATGCGTCTGTGCACCAAGGAGGAGGACCTCATGCCGCTGTTCAAGCAGGTACGGCCAGTGCGCGATGCGTTGTTGCGTTGAATGAATGATTACACAAATTGTTGTTTGATTGCAAAACGTGGGCAGTGTGGGACGTACTGCAGGCTCAGCTTTGCTGCAGACTCGCGGGGAGCGCCCGGGCTGGGGTGCAGCGCCGTTTGTCCTCCTGGGGCTCTCTAGGGGCGCTGTGGGCGCGTTTCCTCGGCGGCCTCCCCACGACCCAGCCGCTGCCCGCGGCAGCCTGGGCTGGCTATGAATGGGGAACTCCTCCTACGGATAAAGGATCGGCTTCACTTGTGCTCTGGCCAGGCGCGCGAGTCGGCGGTGCAGGCAGGGACCATCCGTTTTACCTGCACTTGCGTTTGAAACCAGTCCAGGTCGGCCTCGTGCCTTCTAAATTCCCGTCGGTGCTTGAGCCTATTCCCCTTTTACTGAACCCGCACTTGCGAATTGCAACCTCGGCAAACCCACAGGCCCAGCAGGAGGCTGAGGCCGCCTTCGGCAACGGCGCCGTGTACATGGAGCGGTTCGTTCAGAACCCGCGCCACATCGAGTTCCAGGTGGGACATATGATACCGTGATTGACAACGAAAAAGGGGGCTTGGGCAGCTGGGCGCGTAGGGGGCTGGGTGCGTAGGCGGCTGGGTGCGTAGGCGGCTGGGTGCGTAGGCGGCTGGGCGCTTGGGCGCCTCGGGTCTGGCATGGGTTGTCGGTCGGCTGCAGCGCGAATGTGGCCCCGATGCGGGGTCTTCTTGGAGACTAGTTGCGAAGTGGGAGCGGCGCCTGACGAATGGTGTTTGCGTGTTTCATGCTGTGTCGACCGGATGTGTTGGTGTCGTATGGCTGCAGGTCCTGGCCGACAAGTACGGCAATGTCGTGCACCTGGGCGAGCGCGACTGCTCGGTGCAGCGCCGCAACCAGAAGCTGATTGAGGAGGCCCCCTCGCCCGCCCTGACGCCCGAGGTACGACACCTGCACCAACAGTGTGCGACGGGATGTCATCAGAGGATGAGAGGGTTTCACCCGGCGTTGCGGTGCGGACATACTTGCGGCCGATGTGCGGACTGCCGACCGGTTTGTTGAAAGGGCATGTCGGGGGTTACGGCAGACCTGCCGTCGTGCTGCGGTATCAACCACGAGTCAGGCACCGCATACGATGCCGCGCGGCTGCAAGTGCGCGGCTGCAAGTGCGCTCGAAGGTCTAGAACTATTACAGTAGAACAGCAGCAGCAACGCGGTCGCCGCCGCTCCCGCAAGTTCAGCTCATACCCGCTTGGATCGCCGCATCGGAGAGCCTGACCTGATCTGACCTCCTCTATGAGCCGGCTGAGGGCAGGGCAGCCTCAGCCCCCGGAATGTTTGGCCCTGGCTCGAGCCCCCCATTCGCCGGACAGGGAACGGTCCGCCCGACCCATGCGTCTCAGGCACGGGTCCCCTAGGACCCGTTACGCTACGTCCCACCCCCTCACCGATTTTTTGTTATTCGTGAACCTCGTCAGGGCACCAATCACACACGCCCGGGGTGACTCCCGCCGCACCTGCCCGCCGCACCTCGTGAACGTGTTACCTCGTGACCGCCGCACCTCCTATAACCGCTGCTCCCCTCGTGACCGCCGCACCCCACCATCTGATCTGATTTCCCACAGGTCCGCAAGGCCATGGGTGACGCCGCCGTGGCGGCCGCCAAGGCCATCGGCTACGTGGGTGTGGGCACCATCGAGTTCCTGTGGGAGCAGAAGGGCTTCTACTTCATGGAGATGAACACCCGTATCCAGGTGGGGCGGGTCGGAGGCTGCAGGTGGAAACAGCCCAGAACCAGGAAAGATGATGTCGCACGCAGCCCGGGGACGGCCAATCCTGAAGGGCTTCGGCCTTGCGGCTGCAGCGACGGCTCGGATGTGTCCCGTCCTAAAGAGCATGCTTGGTTGGATGTGTATTATGTACCGGTTGAACGGGACCCGGTCGGCACTACCTCCTCCGGCCTCGTCCCTCCTTTTCCGCCCGGCGCCACCGCCTCCGGCCCCGCCCTCGTCTCCCCCCGCTGCAGGTGGAGCACCCAGTCACCGAGATGATCACGGGCGTTGATCTGATCCAGGAGCAGATCAAGGTGGCCATGGGCGAGCGCCTAACGCTCACGCAGGAGGACATCAAGTTCAAGGTACGGAGAGCAGTACGGGCTAGAGCAATCGTGTCGTACATTACAGTCGCGCGAGGCGGGCAAGCTGCCATGCAGCCATAGCGACCACGTCCGGCAGGCCTGCCCGATCAGCCCCCGGCTCCTCCGCCCTGACTGAACCCTCCGTCCTGCCTGAGACCTCCGTCCTGCCATGTACGACAGCGCACCTGTTTCCTGCGTGCTCAATCCCTTCTTCCCCTGACCAAACCCTGCCTACCCTCCCTCGCCTCGCTCCAACTTCCCCTCTACCCGCCAACACCCCGTTAACCCCACTCCCCTCCATCCCCTGCCTCCCCTGCCTCCCAACACCTTCTCTACCCCAATTCGCCCGCCTGGCCCCTCCTGCCCCCCTCAGGGCCACGCCATCGAGTGCCGCATCAACGCGGAGGACCCCTTCCAGAACTTCCGCCCCGGCCCCGGCCGCGTCACCACCTACCTCGCCCCGGGTGGCCCCAACGTGCGCATGGACTCGCACCTCTACCCGGACTACCTGGTGCCGCCCAACTACGACTCGCTGCTGGGCAAGCTCATCGTGTGGGGCGCCGACCGCCAGCAGGTGGGGACGGGTGCGGAGGCGGGCGGAGGGGGGCGGGGCGGGCGGAGGGGGGGGCGGAGGCGGGGGAGAACCATTCGGAGGATGGGGTTTTGGGGTGTGGGTGTGTCTGATACGTTTTTGGTGCCGTCGCGCGCGCGGCCTGCAGGCCTTCCCCCGTCCATGTTTCCTTCCAATCTCGTTACGAGGCAACGAGGTTGTTTTGCCCGAAGCGCCCGGTGGGGTTGTCACAATGACGGTTGCGAGGACCGCCATGACGGTTGCCCTGACGGTTGCGTCTGCCGTACCTGTACGACAGGCCATCAACCGCATGCTGCGCGCGCTGGACGAGCTGGTCATCACGGGGGTGCCCACCACCTCCTCCTTCCACAAGCTCATCCTGCAGACCGAGGACTTCAAGAAGGGCGATGTACGTCGGGTGAAGTGCCTGCCGCGTGCGAGTGTTGCCCCGGGATGACAAGTTGGAAATGCGGGAAACGAACATATCTGACGCGTGAATACACAGGATGCGAACATATCTGACGCGTACATGCACATTGAACAGGTCTGCAAGCCGTGTCCATCTGCTGGGCTTCTTGTGGGGGGTGGGGTGTCTGCCCGTGCGTGTGTTTGCGCGCGGAGTGTGACTGGATCCCTCGGGTTCAACCTCAAGACATCCTCCTCGGAAGGGGAAACGCGGAGGTTTCGGAGGAATGTGCCGGGTGCGGCCGGAGGCGTACACTTGCAGCACTGTACGGCACCGCAGGTCATGACGGCTGTGAGCGGCTGGCCGCTCCAGTGCTGGTAGCTTAGCAGCGCCTGTGTCGCTGAGACGCAACCGAAGCCGCGTCTGGGACGTCGCAACCCCGAGGCATCCCCAATACCACCAAACAACGCGTCCCCCGTCAGAAATGGATGCCTGCGGTCATTCTGCCACATTGCCCCGTGCGCCTGAACCCTGGGCGCTTCTCTCCCCTCCTCTCCTCTCCTCTGCTTTCCCCTCTCTCGCCTCCTCCTCACTGTGACCCCATACCCCGCCCCCGCCCCCGCACCGGTCCGCCCCGCCCCCAGGTGGACACCGGTTTCATCATCAAGCACGCTGATGAGCTCAAGGAGAAGCCGCCGACCCCCAAGGTAGGGTGGGTTGGGGTGGGGTGGGGCCTGCGATAGCCCGGCGCTCGCAATAGCATATGGGCCACGATAGGCCTCCCTGAAGGAGCGCTCCGGGGCACTGGGGGCGGGCTCCCGCAGATGTGTGCGGAAAGGGACGACGATTTGGAACGGGATGAGACGGGGGGCCCAGGTGCAGGGTGACTGCGCAGTGTCGGGGACTGAGTGTGAGGTGACGGGCTTGGGGCTGCTGCCGGAAAGCAGCTTGTGTGTTCCACCTTGTCGAGACGCGTAGAATAACATGCTTGAGGAGCACCAATTTTTGAGCAATTCAAACGGGCCGGATGGCGCGGGGAATATCAGTATACGGTACCGCTACGGCGGCTGCGGCGCTGGGCGGCCGCGCGCCTATTCTTTCCTCTCCCTCCTCCCTCCCTCGCCCGCACTGCTCGCGTTGCTGTGCTCACTGCATTGCCCCGGTCCCTGCCATCCCTTCTTTTGCCCCCCTACGTCACCCAGGTCCGCGCCTACATGCGGGAGATGATCAAGAACCGCAAGTCCAAGGCGGTCAAGGCGTAAAGCAGCCGCGGGGTTGCAGCAGCCGTACGGACGGAGCAGCCGCGGGGGCGCCGCTGCGGCGTCTATGGCCGCTTCTCGACTGGATTGCCCTATCCGATGGTCTTGAAGGCCGTAGGGCGCGGGCCCTGGCCACGCCAGATGACCTGAACGGCGCCACCGCTGCTGCAGCGGCTGCATCGTGACCTACCCGGGGGTCGGGTGGGGTGTGCGGTGCACGCTTCGGGCGGGCGGGGTCTTTCTTCTCCCGGGGACGGCTTAGCAGCGCCGAAGGGTGCTGGGACCGCCATGTAGACCGCAAAAGGTGGTCACGCCTCCCGAGGCCTGTCTTGCCATGGGCCATGACGCGATGCGATGCATGCCTGGGGGCTTGCAACAGCGACAAGACGAAATATCACCGGGGGTTCTGTATGTGTCCTCGTCTGGTATTTTCGGCATCTGCCTGCCTTGACGCGAGTGATCGATCACTGCGCGCAGCGCCGCCTGGTGCAGATCTAGCCGCCGGGCCACGTCGGAAGAATGGCAATGGTGAAATGGCACACACTGTCTGGGGTTGAGTGGGCAGTTGGTGAGTGTGGCAGTGATTGTCAGTGATGGTCTACGCAAAGATTTGGGGAGTGGCCGGGGGAGGGGAGGGCGAAGGGTAGAGGCACCGCGGCCTGTCACCGATTTTGTCTAATGCTCAGGGACGGCCGCCGGTGCCTCCACCACGCGTGTCCACTTGACCTTGTCCAGGGCCCCAAGCGCTTGGGTGTGTGTTTTGGCGCACCTCGGGAGGGGGGTGTTGTGTGCGACGTCAGGGGGAAATTCCGCCTGGGCAGTCTTTCCTCCCCTGCATGTTTTGGGGGTGCAGGGATGTAAATACCATGTACGGATGTCCAAATCCGAGTCCTCCGTGTTTCCGCAAGTGCATCCAGAATGAACAATCACGCAACTCTATGCCCCGTGTTGCGCTGCACGGGTTAAACCTGGAATGCACGGGTTGAACCTGGTTCCATGATTCATGACCACCGACCTCCCTTCTGAGGACCGCTCTCGTCCTGCTGTGACACAGCGGACCCCACCGTCGGCGTGCCTATCTGCGGGTTACTAGGCACTAGGACCCCGACATCTCAATCCTGCTTTCCAAAGCCTGTCTGCGCAACAAGGTCCCGGAATCTCAATCCTCCTTACAAAAGCCTCCCTGCCCAGGATGTGGCCGCACATCAAGCCCCCCACTTCACACGCGGCCTCACTCACGACGTGGCCACACACGCAAACCATAACGCTCCGAAGATCCACCCCTTCCATGACGCCTTACCGTCCCGTTTTGTGACGTGATATACCACGACCACATCCACGGAGACGCGAGGCAGGCCCTCAAAAGCAGTCTTGGTCTTGGTCGTCCAGGCTCTCGCAGTCACGACCTGAACGCAAACCACCACGCATCCGACCGCGTCCAGGACCCTCCGACCGCGTCCAGGACCCCGGGGGCCCCCCAACATCTGCTCGCAGACGCCGCAGCATGGGACTAGGCAGGGGATAAGGTACTTGGCCTGTCGAGCCGACCCGCGGCGTTGCGATCAGCCCGTGAGGCCCCGCGAGTCGCCCCTTGCGCCGTCACACGCGCCTGCACACCACACGCTCTCGCCGGAATCGCCGCCTACCCAATCCCCCTATCGGCGTACCCTACCGTGGCAGTGTATGGTCCCCCCTCGTCTCGTCTCCACCGTACAGCACGCGCTGCATCACTGGCGAAAAAACACGGCAGCGCATCGGTGAACAGCAGTGAAGACATCCGAGCCAACTACCCATTGTCTGTCCATACATGCGTTGTGTTCTTTCATGTATCCAAGGGCCACCGTGCCGCGCCATCAGTCATCACCCATTCGGACGCGAAAAGTAAAAAAAGCACAGTGAGGAGGGGAAGACGCAATGGACCGGGGCGGATGGGCAACCAGTATCAATCCACAGAGCAGCGTGCACAGCAATCGCCGTACGACCAAACCCTGGTGCCATGCCTGCTCGATCCTTGGGCAGGCGACTGGGACTGCAAGGCCGGCGAAGGCCAAAGGGGGTGCGCTTGTGACCGAGGCCCCCACGGCCGCTGCACACCCCCCCGAGTGGCGCGTCGAGCAGCAGTGTTCCCCAGCGCCCATACATTTGGACTGCCAGGGCCGTCAATGCGTCATAGACACGACGCACACACGCACGCCGACATCGACTATTGCGCTGGAATTCACTTCTCGCGGCTCAGTTATCTTTTACACACACGCAAAGGGAGGAGAGTGCTTTGGCGGTCTTTCCGTTGGGGCTGGCTGAGCAGCCCTTGGCCAGTCATTGCCAGGCCCGGTCAGATATGTAACACACTCACACACAGGCGGCTCAGTTTTCTGATACACACACACATAGGTAATTGCGCGCATGCCTTTCAGTCATCAGTTTTCAGCATGACACACGGTTGTGGAAGTTACCTGTGCACGGCACCTCATACGCCGCCCTTCCCCATAACCCCGACCCCACCGACCCCGAATCTCGTTCGTAGGGTTCTTAGCTGTCGCACATCTACCTTGTCACATACTGGCGCGCGTCTACAACCAACCGACGGCCTGAGCCCGGGTGCGCCTTTCCCATGCCCCCCCCCCCCAAGTATTCCCGCCCCGGGTCGTGTGCCCTGCCAGTTGCCACACCTCACCGCACCGATACGCTCTCCATTGAATGGCCCCGCGACCTGCTGCCGAACACCGAGAGCGCGACACTCTTCAACACGGCCCCTCCATAATACGACACCGCAGCCGCGTAGATCGACCGCTTCGCGTCGCTTTGCTGGACTTGCCGTACCATCCATGTGTGCCCCAGGGCACCGACCGGCCCGTGGGACATTCCTCCCCTGAGCAGCACGAAGACCTCAGGTGAAGGGCGGGAGGGGGGGTGCCCCGGTTGAGCCCAGGGCAGGTGATCCGGAGGGGGCCCGTCCAGGGAGGGCGTGCAGCAGCGCCCGAGGGGCCCGACCCGCACATCCGCAGTCAGTCAGCCCATCCGCAGTCAGTCAGCCCACCATCCACGGGCAGTCAGCCCACTCGATGAACCCGGGTGTGCTTTCCACGTCGGTGCCCGCGACCTGACTCGCCGACCGCCGACATCGCAGAGCGCGCCGCACCCAGCCGCTGCACCAACGACACCGCTGCCCGCCCCCGCTCCTCGAGACCGTCGTCGAGTGTCCGTCGGAGGTGAGGTTGCGAATCCCCACGACCGTCCTGCCCCTGCGCCCGCCCGTCCTGCTCCTCCGCAGACCCCTCCTCCCCCATCCCTGCCCCCCCGGCGCCGGCGTCCCTGACTGGCGGCGGCGGCGGTGCCTTCAGCCCCGTGCTACTGCCGGCGCGGTACCGCTCGTCGGAGGACAGGACGCGGGGGAACTCGGCCGGGTACGTCCGCTCGAATGCGCTGGCGTTGACGCCGATGTTGGTCAGGAACTGCTGCTTCCGGGTCACGTAGCCGCAGCGCACGCGCTTCCCGACGCTTTGGTCCGCCGCGTCAAACTCCATGAACGGCGAGTAGGGCTGGATGCCCGACGCCGCGATCACGCCGTACATCAGCCCGTCGAGCTGGTGCAGCGCGGCCCCAAAGTCGTACAATGCCGTATCCTCCACGTTCGCCGCCATCAGCTCGTCCACGTCGAAGGGCACCAGCTCGTTCGTCGCTCGATGGTTCGCCGCCACGCGCGCGTGCGCGGCGGACAGGCCCACCCGCCACCCAAGCGCCATCTTCAACCACAGCTCGTCGATATCCCCCGCCTCCAACAACAGTACGACATCGTACTGCAGCAGTACGAGCTTCGCCGCCTCGAGGTGAGTCGTATTGATTGTCCCGGTCGGCGCGTAAAACACGCCCTCTCCCAGCAGCAGTCGGATGTAGTAGTTGTCCACCGCCGCCGGCGCGAAGCCGCGCCAGTAGTCGGCGTCCCGAGCGCGGAAGAAGGCCTCACTGCGTCTGCCGTACTCGGCGCGGTACACCTTGATGATCCACTTGACGTGCGACAGCAGCCGCGCGAGGGGCTGCCGCAGCATCACCACGTTGAGAAACTGGGAGCACAGGTGCGCGGAGGCCCAGGTGGGGCCGTCGGTGTCGCCGCTGCTACTGCCTCCGCTGTTGCTGCTACTGCTACTGCCGTCGCCCGTCTCCAGGCCGCCGTGCACGGCGAACTCGTTGGAGAAGAAGTTGTAGCGCATGCGCTTCAGGAACTCATCCCTAGGTGACGGACCCGGCATGGACCCCCATGGAGGGGTAGAGAGGGGCGAGAGGGGCGGTGAGGAAAGAGACCGTGGCGAGGCTGAGGAGCCGGAGCTGCGGACAGGGGCAGGACGGGTTCGCTATTGTATGCACCCCGCGCCGGCACGCCGGGCACATTGTGAGCCGCCGCCGTGTCGCCCTGCCGCCCTGCCGTCAAAGAAAAGCTGACTCTGGTGGACTTCGTCCACCCATGCATCCTTCCACCCATTCATCCCTTTTCCGCGCCCTACCGCCATCACCAGCCTACGGTCCCTGTCTCCTTGCCCACTCCCAGACTCCCAGGACCTGAGCGGCCGCTGCCCTCATCACCGCCCACCCGCGGGCTGGTGTGTCTGGGCGGTTTCTTTTTAACCGCCACCCCGCATTTGACCCCAGTCTCCACCCATCTGCACACATACCCTGGTCACACCTTCCACCCCTCCGCTTCGACCCTGCTCCCATCTCCCACCCACCTGTACTCGCAGCTGCGCGCGCCCCGCCGCACCTCCCACCGGTAGAACCACCGCCAGCCGTTCAGCGGCGCCGACAGGTTGTGCACCTGCGCCGAGACCCAGCGCGGCCGGTCGTCGAAGCGGCGCACCATGCAGTTACCGAAGTTGGTGGTGCTCTCCGCCTGGCAGCCGTTGCGGTCCGCCACGGAGCACATGGAGGTGCCGCCGGACTTGGAGACGTGCAGGAACTCGATCGCGCCCTTTGCGGCGGCGCCCTGCCTGTGCAGGTTGAACAGCTGGCGCAGGATGTGGAAGACCAGCTCGGGGAGCTGCGCGTCGTCGCGAAGCGCGGGGGCGTGCGCCTGCGCCGCTGCCGTTTGCGGCCGGTGGATAAGGAGCTGCAGCCGCACCAGGGATGCCAGCACGAGGCGGCGGGTGATGGGGTGACTGGAGTCGGGGCTGAGCTCGGCGATTTGGGCGCCCATCTGGGTCAAGATGTCCTTGACCCAGGGGGTCCCGAGGCCTTCCCCGCCGTGGGTGGCGAAGGCAGAGAGTTCACCCGCCAGCTTGGCCAGTCGTTTCGTTGCATCATCGTTTAGGACGCTGTCAAGCAGCATCTGGGCGCTAGGAGGCACTGCCGTGAAGACATTTTGCAGCTGGGCCTCCACGCCGGAGAGGAAGTCCAGGGCTGATTCCAATTTAGATCGCTCCGTTGCATTTCCGAGCACGTGTGCAAAACGGTGAAGGAACACTTTCTCGACGTGCTGGGCGCCATCCGTATCAATTCGTGCTTCTTCCTCAGGCGCAACACCTTTGGGAAACAAACCTATGGTTCTGACCTTAATGTTGGCATTGCCTAAATTATTATGAAGGCTTTGGTTGGTTTGTGAGAGCGCAACACTCAAGGTCAACCACGCAACTAACAATCGCAAAGGCAGCAGGATGAGCGTCATCTGTTTGGCTCCATCTGATCTGAAGGATTTCTCAGCGAGCCTGGATGGACAAAAGTCTTTGTCATTCAAAGCCGCTCGCTCCAGAACCGGCAGTAGCCGGGCCAGATGGCAAGAAGTCATAACTGTATACGAAATGTATAACTTCATCGTATACAGCTCGATTATTGCATATGTTCACATCGCGGCAGTGAATGTTCGACCTCCAGTCTGACAGGAAGCGAACGTCTACAGCTCCACGTACAGAGAAATGGTGGCTCTGCAGGGCTCTGCAGACATGCATCTCGTCATACCTATCCATTCGCTAGCCCTACAGAATTGCCGCGACCCCGCAGCCATGACGGCCCGTGCTCGGTTTAGGTCGGGTCCGATACCGACCATTCGCCGTTCCTCGCGTTCCGCGCGAACCCATCGGTCGCTTACATGTCGCTAGCCTCATCTGGCCTCTCGACCCGTTGCATCTCACGCAAACGAATAAATAAACTCGCTCGCATGTATCACCCTCCGACTGGCAGACGCGCAGCACGGGAGCGGCATGGTGATCGTGCGCGTTGCCTCCGGTCACATTTTCCTCACATGCCGCATCGCCTCTTATCAAACCAACCCCCAACCCTCACCGCCATCCAGCTCTGGATGCCACGCAATCACTCTGCACGAACCCCCGCACGAGCTGCCCTTGCCGAAGCATACAGCAACCTATCCCTGATTGCCACAGAACACGGGCACTGAACGTCGCTCCCACTGCAAGCAACCGGCCCCAGCACCGGGCCTAATCCCCCGCAGCACACCCCAGCCTGCCCCTAGCCTCCTTTGTCCTACACAGCGCCGAACAGATTCGTGGTGGTAGTCACGACGGGCGGACCACGACAGACCCACTAGCCACTACCCTCACGGGGTTGTGAGCTCACCTATGAAAGGACCGAGTTCGCCCCCCTCCGCCGCTCCGCGCACTCCCCCGTGTCTTGTCCTCTTCGCATGCAGCCCACCTCCCCTCCCCCCCCCACACACACGCACACAGAAGCACGCATAGTGGTAAAGCATTACCCGTCGCCTGCCATCACGTCGCGTTCAAGTCCCGTCACACATGCGCCGTACTTGACCCATGGGGCTGTTTTGGTTTCGGTTGCAACGGCCCCTCTCACGGAGCAAGCCAGCCGCCGATGCATGGCGCCCAGTGGGTGGGCCTTGTGAGTTCGGGCCCCACTGGTAGAGCCTCCGAGTGTGAGCGCAACCCGCGAGCGCAATCCGGATGACACCGATGACCCAACTGGGTCCACTGTGACATCATTACTCCTTACCGGTATTCAAATCCGCGGAGGCGCGCTCGGCCCGAGCGCAAGCGCAATCCGCGGCGGCGCCCTCGCGGGGCGCGGAGGCCCCCTTCGGGACAGCGGGGTAACAGCGGGTGACACGAGAACACACGGGGCCCTGTCCCCTTCGCGACTGGATGGGTGCTGTCCGCGAGCTTGGTCTCCCCCCAAACCGTGCAGTTTCTTTTTTTATCCCCCCAAACCCCGCAGAGCTCGTTCCAGTAACATCCGCCAGCACCCGATCCATCCTGATCCGAGGCGTGTCGTACCCCGCCCGGTCGTCCCCCGCTGCCGTCCTCCGTCGCCCGGCAGAGCGTGCAGGTGCACTAGCTACCGTACGTATGTCTGTCTTCTCAAGTCAGGGAATGACGGCAGGATGTGCGATGCCGTAGTGCGCGAGTTCGGGTGATCCACACAATCCGTTACTCAGCGCTCCTGTACTGCCTCTGCTGCTATCGAAACCGCCGCTGCACCATCTTGCCGGGTGCGAGCGCCCCGCCAGATCCTCCATCCCGCCGCGCTCCATACTCCTGTTGGGGCCTTACATCGCCCCGGCCTCAACCCAGCCACGAACACATCGCGCTGGGGCCCCGCATACGCCGCTGCTGCTGTTGCTAGTGCTACTGCTAAATATTGATGCTACAGTGGACCCTGCGGGTCATGCAACCTTTTTCTACTGATCTTCCAAGCCTGCTCTTTTTCCGTCTCCTGCTCCGCCTGCTAATATGCTTTCACCCTGCTCCTGCTCCTGCATCCCCCGACATGCCCTCCGTCCCACACTGCGCGTTACACCGGCAGCCCCGCCCGCCGCCGCTTCTCCGCCACGTAGGTGCTCACATGACTGCCGTACCGCTCGGCCAGCCAGGGCGCCATCCAGTCCTCGGCTGTGACGCGACGGCGGCAGTTGGTCGCCCCGCAGTGGCAGTCGAAGGGCTGCAGGGCGTCACCTCGGAGGGTGGCCAGGTCCACCGTGATGGTCTCGCCTGTGTTTGGTTGTGTTTGGTTGGTTGTGTGTGTGTGTGTGTGTGTGTGAAGGAGGGGGGCAGCGGACAAGGGGGAGGCGGTAGGTGGGAGCGAGGAGGGACGGAGGGCCGTGTGGAGACGTGAGGAGGACCTGCCTTGCCCTGCGCTGCCCTGCGCATCCCTGCCCAGATCTGACATGCATGAAAACAAGGGAGCTAGAGAGAGATATCGCCAAAGCACTCTGCCTGGAATGAATTGGCGGGGACGTGGCCAGCATCCCGCAGAGTGCGCTCCCCTCTTCTCGTACGGCACCCAGCCGAAACGGGAAAGCCCCCCGGGGGACCAACGGAGCCGGCCTGCCCCCGTTCTGGCCCTCTCACTCACCCGGCTCGATGTCCCTCCGCGCCAGTAGGTCCAGTCCCCTCAGCCAGCAGTTGGGGTCGCACGAGTGGTGCAGCGGGGTCCAGGCGGTCGGGTCCTCAGGCCGGGTGACGTACACCTGCAAGTCCATGCCGTACACCATCAGATACACATCTGCATATATCCAATACCGGTACACAGGGGCTGGGAAGGAGCCGGGCAGATTTCCTTTCTAAACAGTCGTTCAGGAAGCGGGGGAAAGCTCCAGGGAAGGAGGACGGGGCGCAGCAGCGCGCGCGCACGGAGACAGGTAGTTCGTAGGTGGTGTTGGGACATCCCATGGGACCTGCTCTGGGACCTGCTCTGGGACCTGCTCTGGGACCTGCTCTGGGACCTGCTCTGGGACCTGCTCTGGGACCTGCTCTGGGACCTGCTCTGGGACCTGCTCTGGGACCTGCTCTGGGTCGCCGTGGGCATTGGAGTCCAGAGAACGGCCAAGTCAACGGAGGGAGCAGGGCGGCCGCTCCGATGCGAGCTGGGAAGGAGGCGAGGGACGCCCAGGGCGGGAGGGGCCTCCCGAGGGGGGCGACGAGTGCCGAAGCCAAGCGAACGAAGGACACGGGCAGGCCCCCTCCATACAGGCGCCATGCTCTCCGCCACCCTCTGCCTGTGACGTCGCTCCGGTTTTTTGTTTTGTGCTGCCGGGTTTTCTTGGAATCCCGGGTTTCCCATCCGTCCCTTTCCATCTCCTCGCCCGCCCTTGGGTCCCCCTACAGTCCCCTTCCCCTGCCCCTTCCCCTTCCCCTCGGTCCCTTTCACCTCCTCGCTGATCGGGTAGGCGCCGGAGTCGAACCAGGTCCTCTTCCGACTGCCCCGCGGCCAACACCGCTCCACCCAGCTCCGACTCGCCAGCGTCGCCAGCCGCGCCTCGCCCCGCTGCACCACCTCCCCCTCCCGGATGGCCGCAACGGCCATCAAGCCCCACTCGCCACCGGCAGGGGTGGCGGCGGCGGCGGCGGCGGCTCCGCCGCCGCCGGCCGGCGCCTCCGGCGCCGGCCGCTGCCGCGGCCTCCGCACAAGGCTCCGCACGACCTTGGGCTGGCGCAGGCGGTGCCGTACCAATGCGGTGTGTACGATTGTACGGATGAAGTGCATGTGGTCGCGTTGGGGGTCGAGGGTGAGGATGTAATCCCCGGAGCCGTGCTGTCCGGGCGGGTAGAGCATGCCGCAGTTGGCGTTGATCTCAAGCAGGAACACCTGGCCCGTGGGGTCCACTCGGAAGTCGCACCTTCCAGGGAAGAGGATTGGGAGGAGCGGCGGCGAGGAGTGCAAGTGAGGGACGGTGAGGAGGAGGCGGCGGGAGTGATACTGAGGCGCTGGGAGGAGGAGTAGTAGTAAGATGTGAGGAGTGAGTGAGTGAGGGTTACTGTGGTGGTTCCGAATAACAGTCGATTCCAGGTCCCAGTGGCGGGGCCTCGCCGCGGGACAAATTGCGTCGCTCGCGCGACATGTTAAGCAACTGGCATACCAACTGGCCGCACCTGCCGTAGCTCACCCCGCGAGTAGCGATGTACGTCTTGCGCGCCGCATCCTGGCGGGCGGGCGGGCGGGCGGGCCGGCGACGTGGACACCGGACGGGCGCAACACATCGTCAACTCATCACGATACGCAACCCGAGCCAACGCGACTCAGCAGCTTACCTTAAGATGCAGAGCGGATAGCCTTGCAGGCGGCTCCTAGGCACCGGCCCGCCCAGTCGGTGAGGCATCTCAGACGCGAGACCGGCGCAAGACCGCAGCTGCCGCCCTTCCGTGAGAGGGTACCCCGCGGTGCCCCCCCGACCCGAATCTACCCTTACATCCAGCCCCAGCCCCCGCCCCGGCCCAACAGCCGCCCCAGAGCAGCTCCGCACCCGCCCCGACCCCATCCCCGCACCAGCCGCACCCCCAACCCAGCAGCCTCCCGCCCCCACCTTAAGCCGCGCCGCCAGCTGCGGCTCCTCGCAGGGCCGCCAGTTGCAGCTGTCGTAGTCGTGCCACTTGAGCTGGAAGTGCTTGAAGTCCTCCCCCGGCCCGAACACGCACTCCACGGGCATGTACGACACCACCCGGAACGGCAGCGCGTCCGGATCGCGATCCGCCTCCGGATCCTCCTCATCCGCGTCCGGCGTGGCCGCGGTCTCCGCTGCCGTGGTCTCCACTGCCGCGGTCTCCGCTGCCGCGGTCTCCGCTGCCGCGGTCTCCGCTGCCGTGACCGGCACGGTCGCGCCTGCAAGCGGCTGCAACGGTGTCGGCACAGCCTCGCCGCCAGTGGCCGTGGCGCCGTCAGCATCCGTCGCCGCCGCCGCCGCCGCCTCCGACACCACGTCCGTACTGCTGTGACAGTGGTCACCGCCGCCGTTGAGAGCGGCGGCGCCGCCCCCATGAATCCGGTCGGTTGTGCTTTGGCCGTTGTGACCGTTGGCATTGATGGCGGCGGTGCCGTTTGTGGTGGTGTGAGGGTCCGCCGCGGAAGCCGCTGACGCCGCCGCCGCCGCCGCAGTTTGGATCCCGTTCTCGGGTCTGACCCCGCCTCGCGGCTCCTCCACCACCAACACGGTGAACTCCCTGCCCGCGATGAACTCCTCCACCAGCGCGCCACCAAACTGCTGCACCATAAGGCCCACCTGCATCCCGGGTGAGGGAGGGGCCCGGCGGCAGATGGAGAGGGGGCGGGTACCGTCCCTGAAGAAGCGACATCACCGTACCGTACGGCAATCAAAGCCCGGTAATTGAAACCACTGCACTTCTTAGTGGTAGCTTGCGCCCGCGGTCATGGCTGAGGGGTAGCGGCTCTACCCCTAGTGGCTCTACCCCTAAAGGCTCCACCCCTAAAGGCTCCACCCCTAGAGGCTCCACCCCTAGAGGCTCCACCCCTAAAGGCTCCACCCCTAGAGGCTCCACCCCTAAAGGCTCCACCCCTAGAGGCTCCACCCCTAAAGGCTCCACCCCTAGAGGCTCTACCCCTAGTGGCTCTACCCCTAGAGGCTCTACCCCTAGTGGCTCTACCCCTAGAGGCTCTACCCCTAGAGGCTCTACCCCTAGAGGCTCTACCCCTAGAGGCTCTACCCCTAGAGGCTCTACCTTAGAGCGGATCTACGTTACCATAAGGCATACGCCGTCCGGCAGGCCGCCTGTCGATTCGGTTCGACGTCCACGCTCGCTCCTCTAACCGCCTGCTGCCGCAGGCGCCTCCGCCCCTCCCCGGTCGTGTCGGGTTTCATTGCTTCCTAACTGTCTTGTGCCCCTCTCTACTTGCATGCAGAGCCCCAGACCCCCGAACCTCACCTGCTGCCGCGGCCTTGGTTCAGTCCCGAACCCAACTAGAATCAGTCGTCAATCCGATCGAAACAACCCAGCCATCGCCCACAGGGCAGCCCTGCCCGACAATCCCGACTGCCCACTCCCCTCCCCTCCCCTGCTACCGCAGCCCTAAACAAGTCCCGAATCCCCCAGTCGTCAACCCGGTCTATACAACCCAGCCATCGGGCAGTCCTCCCCCGCTCCCCAGTTCCCAGTCCCACCTGCTGCCGCAGCCCCCAATCAGTCCGAATCCAAACCAGTCCGAATCCAAACCAGTCCGAACCAAGCCAGTCCAAACCAAGCCAGTTCAAACCAAACCAGTCCGAATCCAAACCAGTCGCCGACCAGTTTCAAGCCACCGGGCTGACCTTCCCGGCAGACCAGTCCCCAGTCCTCTCACCTGCTGCCGCAGCTCGGCCTCGTTGGTCACCTTGGACTGCTTGGTCATCCCCACGGAGGAGTACCCGCTCGGGTGTTTCACGATGAGCGGGAAGCGCAGGCCGCCCTCCTCGGGGGCCGCCAGCACAGCAGCCAGGCCCTTCTCAACGCCCTGCTGACCCGTGGGTCCGAAACGATTGATGTGCACCCAGGCAGGAACCTGACAGCAAATGGGCGCACACACACGCACACACACGTGGGAGCCTCAGGGAGCGAGGCCTTGTCCGACCCAGCCCCACACCCCGCGAGCCTCCGCCACCCCCACCCCCACTCGCGCTCGTCCACCGCGCTGCGCCCGTCAGGGCCAGTCGGTCCGGCGGTGGTAAATGACGTGACATGCGGATTCAATGGGCACCGCGATGCCCCCGCTCTGGTACCGGCCGCCGTCCTCCTCCCCCATGCACGCCCCCTCCGCACCCGGCCCCCCCCCCCCACCCCAACCCCCACCCCAACCCCGCCCGCCCGCCTGCACCTCTGCCCTCTCCCCGGTCGCCTCCCCACCAACCCTCGCCCCCGGCGCCCACCTTCGTCCCGCCCCCGCCGTCTACCCGCTCGCCTGCCGCGCCCGCGCCTCCGCCTCACTCATCTCCGCCCCCGGTGCCCGCGCTCGTCGTCCCTCCGCCAGCCCCCTTCCTGCTGCTCCCTGCCACCCTGCTACCACCTGTTCTTTTTCATTGCTAACTCCCGCCCGCGTGCCCCCCGGAGCCTGTTCTTGCCCTTGCGCCTGTTGTTGCCCCTGCGCCGGTGGTTGCCCCCGCTGCCCCTGCGCCTGTTATTGCCCCCGGTTGCCCCCGTTGCCACCCACCCGCCGCCCAACTGCATCCCCGGCGCGCAGCATGCACTTGCGCGCTTGGGCTTCCAGCGTAGTGGGGAGCTCTGTGAGAGCCCGCACGCCGGCAGTCCGCAGCATCTGCTATTAGTTCTTCGCCCCTGCGCTGTGACGGCAGTTGACCGCGTTCGTACCCGGCACATCACTGCATTCCATTTGCTTTGCTCGTTTTTTCCTTCTTACTAACAACTTTTAGGTCCGTCGCGCTCACGTGTGTCCCTGTCTTGCCATCCGCCTTGCATGTCCTCCGACTTCGCTTCGCTAACCACTGACGGTGCTGCTTCGCTTGGTGCTCCCGTTTCTGCATTCAGGTCAGTATCTTTTCCTTCTGCACGGGCTGGGACGGTTGTGCCGGGCACTTGCTTGCTGTCGGCATTGCACGCGCTATTGACGCATACGCCCTTGCTTTTGCTGCACCTTAGGATCAGTAGGTAGTTTAGTAGAGTTTCGTCTGCATTAGCCTACGACGTCATAGCCGCTACTTCTGCTGGCGTCACGGCGGCCCACCGGCGCTCGACAACGATACGGGGCGCTACAGCATCACGGACCCCACCCTCACCCCACCCTCACCACCGCCCCACCGTCACTCCGAACTGCTGAGCTGCCATCTTGATATCGATCTTTGACGGCTCGTAGAAAACTCGGTCGGCGCCCGTGTACGGCAGGTTGAGCCTGTACGGACATGCGTACACATCCAGGGAGGCCCCCAGCCGTGTGCGTCAGGTCGAGGAGGCATTTGCATTTTCAGGGCTGGTAACCTGCCGGGCTGCGCCTGGGGGCGTGGGAGGTCGCACCCCGTTGGTGGTACCGTGTACTGCATCGCAAGGCCCAAAGCGCGTGTGAGGCGTCAAATGGTATTTGGGGTCAAGGCAGTCGCATACGGCCCTCAGCGGACGGCGGGGTTGCGTCCTCTCGGTTTAGGCCCCGCCATCCGCCCGCAACGCACGTCGCTGCCATTTGCACTGTTGATGCGGGCAGTCGGTTGATCCGCATGTGCTCCCATCCGCATGTGCTCCCATCCGCATGTGCTCCCATGCTCCCATCCGCATGTGCTCCCAATTAACGTGCACGTCGCGCCGTTGTTGATCCGGACAGATCTGGCTGCTGGCCTTAACAAGAGTGAGTCCGGGAAGCCCCCTCCGAAGACTGCTCCCCCTCGCCCGCCCTCCCGCTGATCCCTTCCCCCGGCCCAGCCGGTATAACCCTTGGCAGTCCAGACGTCAAAATCATTCTCTTAAGCATCCTACCAGCTGCCGCCACAGGCTCCTTTACTCACGTACTCAATGCTTCAAGGTTGTGAACCCCTCCTCCTCTACCAGTGCCTAACACTTCCCTACACCCTCCCTCCCTTTTTCCTCTCAGGCCCGGGGCCCCTGTTTTCGATTCTGCCCCCTCCCGCCCCGAGCTCACCGTTCCAGTGCCTCGATCACCTCCAGACCCGCCCGGTCTTCGTCCCAGGCGCCATCACACAGGTTCAGGAAGACGTCGTATTGCCCGCTGGTCCCCAGCTCCAACAGCTGCGCGGCGACCTTGGCCTTGCTGATGGGCACATAGTGCCACTTAAACTCGCCGGCAGTGTCGTACACGCCAGGCTGGGGACACGGGAGTTAAGTCCGGTAACAATGTCGCGTAGGTAAAGATGAATTATTTTTTGCACTCAACCTGCCTTATCGGGTCATCCTGTAGCGGGCCTCTGCGCGGTTCTCAAAACCCCTAAATGACACTTGCTTGGCAACCTATCGGAGACAGTACGCAACCTAAGACTAATGCTGTCTTAGGGTTTATGAAATATCGCCTCAAATAGATGCCCTCGAGCACCTTGCGATAGGGGTCCACGTCCTTGAGCGCGCCCGAAGACTCCTCATTCGCGCATTGTAAAACGCACACCCTTAGCTTTTGCGTCATTCACGTATATCCGACAACTGATAAATAATTTGGTTTATTGTGGCTATGTAAATGTCGAGATCGGCAAGGTAAAACGCGCTATCTGGCAAGCGCGCTGACTTTTTGCAAAACATTTCGAATTGTTATAATGTGATTTATTAAATTCATATTCATTTTCGTCAATGAACGAGTAGTTGTATCAACGGTTAAGGGTTGGATCTTAAGAATGATCGCAGACCCAGAGAAAGCATGGATTGCAGACCCAGAGAAATCTCTGATAACACGAAATACAGAGCAACCTCTAGGGCTGGATAGCAAGGCGCGTTGCGCGGGGTCTCCACGGGCTAGAAGCGTTGGTAAGTATGCAGCTCCTCTCAAAGCTTACACTTCGTCATGGTCAAGAACAGCAGGCGTGTATCGGATGCGATGTGGATGACGAACCCGTGAGAACCAAAGACACGTGGTCAACTGCCGCTTGCGATGATGGAGTGGGCAGCGAGGGGCAGTCGCGTCCGTGTATCCCAGGCCCGTCGAGCACCCCCGGCAGGCCCAAACGCTGCGCCAATTTACCCACACGTGCACAGTCATGGGCGGGACCCAGGGAAACAATTGGCACTCGAACCGGGGCACGGGCAGTGACGGCGTGGTGATCGGCAAGTGCGTTAGGTGGGAGATGATGGAGTGGGCAGGGGCAGTCGCGTCCGTGTATCCCAGGCCCGTCCAGCGCCCCGGGCAGGCCCAAACGCTGCGCCAATTTACCCACACGTGCACAGTCATGGGCGGGACCCAGGGGAACAATTGGCACTCGAACCGGGGCACGGGCAACCAACATCACTTGCTTGCAAAGTTTGTTGCTAGAGTTCGAATCGCATGGCTTTGTGGGTGTACAACCTGGGCGGCACCAGGCAGGTATTGCGAACCTGTTTTCTGGCCGCACGGTAACAGGTGCAGAGTTCATGCTTGCAGGCCTTGGAGTCGATCTTCCTGCATCTCCGGCTCTTATTGTGGCTGGACCACTTGTGGGGCATACAGTGGAAGCAATCGGCAGGTCCTGCTACCGAGCCATCAGTGGACTGGAGCTAGCGGCTTGGACCCCAAAGCATACACAGTGGGTAATGGACAGTCGTCATCCATTAGTATCGGGGTGCATCCTGCGATGAGGGCCTTGATGGTCTATGGTCCGCCCCACTGTGGCAGCGGGATCCGGCTTGTCCACACTGGGTAGTACAATGGGTGGTTCTGACTACCATTCAATGGTTTGGACACAAGCCTTCGTGTGCATCATAAACACACTTTGTTTCCACTGAGCTTCGTAATCAGGGTGTGCCACTTGCATATGAACTTCGTTCCGGTTCTTGGGAACAAAGTTCGTATCAACACAATATATCCATTCCACTGTATACGAACTTCGTTACCACGAGTAATACGAGCTTCGTTTTGGATCCAGCATTGCAGTAACGAACTTCGTTACTCAAATGCATACGAAGTTCGTTTCTACCTTCATATTTTGACCAAGATTTTCCTCTGTAATACGAAGGCCAATACGAACGTCAATACGAAGGAAATACCCCCCTCGTTTCCCAGCGTGATATACATCCGTCCACTACAAAGTGGACGACCTATCTGCGTGCGAAGCCACCACGCAGACCACAGCCACGAAAGCTTCCCCGTTTGTTCACTGCCGGGATGACCACGCAGAGTAGCGACGGAAGCACCAAGTACATTTGCAGTATAGTTCACCACGACAACCGGCAACCTAGTTGATTGTCTTGGGCCGGCGGTTCACATGATGCGAAGCGCTCAATAATTACGCGACCGCGTACGTACCATGAATATTATAACGAATGTAAAGGGCAACGTGCGCGGGTAGCGCGGGACACCCCGGACGGAGCACGCACGCAGTTCATAACCGATCAAGAAATTTTGCACACATACACACTCTCTCCCTTCACGCTCTCCTGTTCATCTGCCTGCCTAAGAAACACTCTCTCCCTTACATCGCGGCGGTTTACTGGCAGTTTATTTACCAGTGATGGTGATAATAACACAAGGACATTACAGCAGTATCATGAAATCCATCCCGTCGTCGGTAGGTGGGCTCGCTCCATCCTGCTAAACACACCGTGCGCATCAACGCCGACTGTGGAGTCTATCTGCGCGCATTTGTTCCAAGTATGTAGCTCAGGAGAAGGAGAGCTCTCAACACGCACCGGGTAGATAGGTAGGCAGGTAGGTAGCCCTTTCCTCGCTGCTGGGTGCGCGGCAGGACAGAACTGATGTCCTGCTATGCCCCCCCCGCCGGGAAGCTGGCGGGATGGATATATACCGCCGGTCACGTACCGACGCAAAAACCGCATCCGACACGGTATACATACATGTGTATACCGTGCGCGTTCGTTGCCCACGCAACGAGCTACGTACAGCTAGTACAGCACGCTACGTACGCACGCACACAGCACACGTGAAAAAGAGTCGCACGGTATATATACGACAGCGTCCCTGCATGGAGTTCAGAAGGAATACTCGCTCATAAGTCTATCTAGGACGACGTAGGTAGCGGTCGGCAGCATTCCTCATCATGAATCTACGTACGCCGATCACACGCATCCGATGTGGGCGTACGACACGTACGCCGCACGTACAGAATCGCCGGGATAGACGTACGGCCGCGCGACAACTACGACAAGCAACAAATACTCGCCTGATTGGCAAACAGTTGCAACACACGCACACGCACGTGCATGTGCGATCAACACTGCTGCTTCCTTTACTTCCTTGCTTTATGGCAGGATAGAAGTAAGCCACACAAAAGTGAACATGCATGTTGCAGCAGCATTTCGAAATGAAGTGTGACAAGGCAAGCATTGTTTCGGCCCTTGGCCAGCGCTCGGCCCCACGCACGCGCAACCGTGCGTTTCCGCGCGCGACACAAGCCATACTGACGGGGCATGCGAGACCGCCAAAACCGTCCATAAACCAGCAGTTCCACCATCTATGATGAATGAATAATACGGCGGTATGCCATCTCAGGCCGCGAGTCCATGGTGACAGTCCAAAAAAGCAAATAAATAAACAGCCCTGCAATCGAAGTCCTTCATCATCACAACTAACCTTGCGTGACAAGGGAAACACGAGCTGGCGGGTGCGATAATCGATCCGGCGGCACCTCCAGCCCAGGCACGCACTACTCTGGAACTTCCCAGCGGATGGCCTTGGTGCGTGAGCAATAATCAAGTGCTGTGCGCCCACCGGCTACATGTATGTATGTTTGGGACCTGGCACGCACGCAGCCAAGTCCCCGCCGGTGTGCCCACCGACCGGCCGGCGATTCATATCTATATGCATGCGGTATTGCCACATACATACGTACCTCCTAAACACATATATATGCACATACACACACCCAAGCGAAAGCAAGGTTCCCCCAAGACGCATGCATGCACACGCTTTACCGTGCGTGTCGAGCGGCGGCGGTTTGGCCGTCGACCGACAGCGAGCCAGCTGCATCGCTCGCGGGCAACTCGGGCGCACGCCCTATGCATAAACGCGCCTACGTACCTCACTTTTCAGAGCCCTCGGATGCAGCATTAGAAGGGAATGTATGTATGGACGAGAGGCGCGAAACGCTGCTGCCATGATGAAGACGAGAACTCAATTGCTGTACGTAATACCCTAGTAATTGCTTCCAGATGCAGAAGCTGTAACGCTGGGTTACAGTATAAGTCCCTAACAATGACCCTGCACAGCATCTCGAGAAGCCTTTGGCCGCGCTGTGTTACAATTGGTATCGAGTATCAGTACTCTTTCCGTACGACCTCGTCAGGTCGTGAGTTCGATTCTGGATGGGCGCGCCGAGGTTTCCACTCCATCAGAGTCAAACCCTGGTAAGTGATGATGTTGATTGGATCTCGATAACGCGCTTTCCCCAATCGGATTCCGTGGTTGCCGCATCTATCTGTGCTACCGCCGGCGCCGCTGCTGCCGCCACTGCCACCGCCCTGCGTGCTAGCTCTAGATCTCCGGAATCAGGCCCCTGAGTGTATGTGTGCCTGTTGCTGTTCTGCGGATCTCGTGCCCATTATTGTTTGCACATGCTCATCCCGCGTCTTAGGAGGGGTCTTTGACACAAGTTACTGTCTCTTTACGTCCTTGCACATTTAGTCCGTCCTCGTCCTCGTAGGCGTGGCTGCGCTCCGGCTGCTCGTAGATTGCCGTAGGCGTGCACATTCGAGGACGACGGGTCAGCAAGAGATGGACACGATTTGGGCGTGGGCAGGCCGAAAAGGTGGTTGAGACCAGGCGCACTGTGCAAGCCGTGTGTCGGAATGAATAACGTGGAGACAGGATTATTATGATGAGCAGTTGCGCGCATGTATGTATGCATGGCACGCATGTACGGCAGGACTCGCGCTGTTGGACTTACTTTGGGGGAATCGATGCGTGCACTTGGAGTGCTCTCAGCTACACTTATTCAGCCAATGGCACATACACGCACCCGTACGGAAACGCTCACCGTTATGAGGTACATGTATCTGTCGTTACCGCTGTTGCTACTGTTGCGGGCTTCAGCCGCCGACGACAGTGGCGCCGCCAGTGTCGTGTATATCCAGTCGATTAAGAGCCCCTCGCCGTTTCTACCGTCACCCCTGCCACCACTGCAACAGCCTTGGTAACATCGGGCTTTCCGTAGCAAAGGCCACACGAAGTTGAACCTCCCTAGAAGCGCCTCCGTGCTGACGATAAGAAAAGCCTTGTTGCGCAGCGACTCGAAACCCGCGTCCTTGCGTACTCTTTCATACGATTCATTGACGATAGCGATGAGCAAATTCAGCAGCACAATGGCCACCTGCATGTTGGTGGCCCGAATGGGTCCGAACGCACGTGCCCGAAATTAGGTAAGGGCTCAAAGATGTCCGTAATAACGTCAGAATGTATGATGATTGAAGGGCGGGTCTAAAACATACCAGAAAGAAAAAATGTGTATGTGTGCTTGCCCAGCCGCTCTGAGTACTCTGAGCCTATATATATACTGTGTACACATTCCTGTGTACATAGCTAGCAAGGGCGGCGCTGCCACCTACGTACTATACGTACCGTTGCACGCATACGACAACAGTGACACGCACATCGTACACGTCGGATACATGTACAGGGTGAGGCGCACAGTATATATATATATGTACATGCATGATGAGGCGCACATACATACAGCAGTAAGTCAGGAGAGTACGCGCGCGCGCGTGAATGAGTGTATTCATGAAAATGAAGGCAGGAACGCAGGCCCGCCCTGAATCAAGACAGCTAACGCACTAAGACGTGAGAAGGGGAAAACAAGGACCCAGGCTGTTGCACGCACGGTCAGCACCTCAGCCCGCTCCGCAGATCGATCGATTTAATCGATTACATTGATTGACACCAACTACTCCAACTCACCACCAACATGAACAGGGCAATGAATATGCTGATAACTGTTTTAGCCACACAGTCTTCATCGCTGCCTGTACGCACATACAACATGCATGCACATGGGGAGGTCACCAGCAGGTAGGCAGAAGTGAAGCCCGCCCATCCATGTCAGGTGTGCAATTAAGATGTAATTCGTTGATTGCTTGCGCTTGTGCGCTTCGCCAACTCGCGGAAAAAAACCCGCGTGTGTGTGATGTGCGTTTCCTTGCGTGCGGCTGCTGCTTGGCGTGCTGTGGTGAAGGACGACGTTTATCCGTGTCTATCTGAAAGATCACTCGCTCCTGGATCGCTAAAGCCAAGCAAGGGGACCGCCGATTTATTTCATGGTTGGGGTTATTGGTCATTGCCAGCAGTATCTTGTTCCGTCTACGTCACGCGCACGGAGGTAGGTGTCCGCCTGCGGCGGCCCCTGATTATCATATAATAACCGTGTTAACAGCAGTTCTCGCTCCGAAACCACGGCATCTCCCGGTACGTATATGGCTAATGTGGCGGTAGGTGGGACCTATCGAGAGAGAGGCGCAGGGAGAGAGTGTGTCCAGATAGAGCGCCCAGCATATATATGTATATATGTATATATGTATAGTATGTACTATATGTACAGCCTGCCCACACCGGCCGGCCCGTGCGATGTGCAACAAACTGACATACCCGTGCAGGACAAGAGCGAGGGACCTCGCTGCTGTGTTACGTGCGTGTGTGTGTACGTATACGTAGCGAGGTAGGGCGCACAAACGATAGAACCGAGGGAACGTGAGAGGCGAATGTGGCGGACTAGCTAGGTAGCCGGACACGAAATATGCTACATACGTATTCAGCCCAAGGTGCGTGGTGTACGTAACGCTCGCAGAGACAGAATTCGCGACAGCAGCTGTACATATAATAATACATTCATTCCCGCCCGTCCTGGCCAGTGTCTCCCCCAGCTAGTCTCCTCATCCGTCTTTACATCCCGTCGCGCCACTTCATACCATACTAATACTTACCCATATCCCAGGGATTTTCCAGGAAACCCTTATCAAGATCTCCGTAGGTCATGGTGTACAGCTTCATTAACACTTGCCCCCACTGGTGGCGGAGGGATGGGTCTTCCTGCGATTGGGATTATTGGGATCGCGGGTCGGGTGGATCAAGGCGGGTCGCAACCTACCATGCATGTGTCGAACACGCACTTTATTTACATCTACGCGCCGCAGAGGTTGGGCTTGCGTGCGTGCGTGCTCCGAATTATTTGAATGAACAGTTGTGCTTTGAGACGGCGGTACATCAAAACAAAATAATAATAATTTAAATTATAACAATATAAATATATATAATAATATATATCATAATAATACTATAGATCAGCAATACTGCCTGATCCACCTGTGAGCAAAAGGCCGGTCGGGGGCCGGTGTGCGCATCATCTTGAACCGCACGCATGCATACGGCGCGCTGTCGGGAGCGAGTTCGCACACACGCGCGCGGCACTAGCGGCACAGACAGATGGACATGGATATTCTGTTCAAGTTATGCATGCATGTGCGCCATGGTTGTTGGCATACTGCGCAGAAGGACATTATTAGTAGTATGCTAATATTTATTGCACTGCCGGGCAGACCCTGGCATGCCGTGGATTAAGGGGGCAGGGTGGCCGAAACCGCATCCACCCCACCCCGGCCGGGTACGTATTGATCTATCTGCTCCCAGCCACCCTCCGCGCGCGCGCGAGGTACGCACGTACGTACGTACGTACCTGCGCCAGGATGATGGATACGGCGAACCCGATCACAACCACCACCAGGAACAATGCGAACATCCACAGATCCTTGAACGTGTACAGCAGCATACTGCGGCCAACCAAGGCATGTCGCGGAGTACGTAGTTGTGGACTTATATATGGTGGTTCACAATAATATAGGCAACACTCACATCTCCTACATACGGGTGCGTGATGACCGGCGGCCGCAACGAACATGGCATCTCTGCTGTGTCCCTGCCTTAGTCCAATACCGTATCTACGAATATAATAACCTTCGAATGATATCAATTCAACAGATCTTGTTTAATATCTATCTAAAATGTAACCGTTACAAGGTGGACCCGTATCCCGACCGGGTGTTCCAAGGGGCCCAGATAGCGCGTAGGTGCCTCGTCTCATCAACCCCTACCAAGGACTGCGCACCCATCCTCCATCACCCGCGGGGGGGTCGTCTAATGGGAAAGACACTGGCATTCTGTCCAGAGATCGGCGGTTCGAATCCCCGTCCCCTCGCCGCCGTGTGATTAGGCGGGTCTGGCGCGGTTTCCAGGAGAGGCAATCCTGGCGCGCTGGTAACCTGGTGTAGTGGCCGGTATGGATCTATCTTGTTGACAATGTACGAATGTGTGTAGAAAACAGTACACACCTCACGAACTTCCCTGACTCCGCGAAGGCCAGTGCGAAGTACAGCAACCGCATGAAGAGCAAGAGGGTCTGTACAGCGATCATCAGCAGCAGTCCGTCCGAGGTGACCTGCAAGCATTAGACGGACCAAGCACATCCATCCACACATACAGATTGAGATCACACGCACACAGGTCCTGTGCGAGCCGTCGCCCGAGAGCCGTTGTCACGGCGAGCGAGGTATATATCAACCCTCAATAATCCGGAGAGCGAGATATATACCATACTCAAAGTAAAGCCAGCACCCCCGCCCTTCATGAACTTCACAAGACGCATACATGTAGGTCAGGTGCGTGGGCAAGCAAACAGGATGTACGTAGCATACATGTAGCTACGCCGAGCGAGCAGGACCGCCGCAGATCATGCCATTGCAACATCAGCCGCCCAAGCAAGCAAGGCACCAGCCATCCGGCGACGGGGCAATAGTAATCGCGTTAGCAAACGAACCGCGTAGAGTCAAGTAAGCCACTTGTATGACGGAGAACCGCAAGAACCAACCTACCTGCAGCGGCCCCAGCGAGCATTTGAAGCGGGACACGATGATGAGTATCATGAGCGTCACCGACAGGATGTCCAGGATGTCCCAACCACGAAAGATGTAGCGGCGCCAGCCAAAGTAAGAAAACTGAATTTAATGCACAGCACACACGAGCATCGCATGCAACACATCGGCGCGCGGTCATCATCATCATTGCGCGCGCGGCGGGGGCTGCTGGGGAGCGGCCACGACGGTGCGTGACTGTATGTCCAGCAGGCGGCCATGCATGGAAGGTAATAACCACCTACCGTAGGGTACGTGATAACGCAGGGACACGACTCAACAGTCGTGTACCTAGTGTACCCGCGTTATCGGGAGGACAATTAATATGACAAACTTTGCGCATTAGTTTAGCGAGTTATGACCGTTTTGCCGTTACCCGCGGTACCCACGGCACACGGCGACACACGGACAGGGGCAATCCTAGGGGGCGGGGCCCCCCGAACGCGCTTCGCGCTGGGGCCCCGCCCCAAAAGCGCACTCGATGCTAATAATATGCTCGAATTCCTGGTATTACACGCAATATACAGGCAGGTGCTGCTTGGACGCTTTGGGCCACGCACGCTCCCGCTACACCTAGACCGCGTACGTACGTGCACACAAGTAAATAAATGCCGGTGCGCCGACGGGGACGGGTGGGCAGGAAGGGCGGCACGTGGGAGGCCGGGCCACTGCACGGGGCGAGGAAGGTGCTGCGCGTTTCGTGACGCTGGACTGAACGATGCCACTTCGCAAACTCACGCATAGCGTTTCTGAATAAAACCTCCGTCGGCGACCGAGCGATGCCTCGCAAATAATAATTTGCGTCGCAAATAATTAGTGTCAGTACGGTATTAAGGCCACTCATCACACGGGGGCCGGCCGCAGACTTGACTGATGAAGAGCCGCGGCGCTGTATCGTAAAGGAAAGTTTACTCCTGGGCCTCTAAGCCCGGGCGTGTATTAAGGGGACCGCCGATGTTAGGTTGGGAGTCGGCATTGGTCACCAATATTTTGTTCACGCAGGTATATATCCGCCTGCGGCCCCTATCCCTGTTACCAGGCCCCCGAAACCATCTCCTGGTATGTGGCCGGACCCGTTGGCCCGACCCGCTTGACGCGCACATCTCGGGCTATCCCTTTAACCGTGGCACATGGCCACTTACACCGGAGGTGGAATCGGACCCGACTGAAGAGCCGGGCTAGCTGTCCAAGCGGGACTCCTCAAATCTTAACCATTTGTCCCGACCCGGATCGAATCATGGTTGCAGACTCGATGCCTTAATGAATGGCCAAGTTCGGTTGATTGTCAAGATAAACGTTATGCGCTCGCTCGATGTTTTACTTGTGAATTGAATTTCGCTTACAACTCTGAAAAGTGTGTGTGCACGTTAGCTAGGTAGGCTTCGTCATCAGGCGTGTCGTCAGGCGCATGTGCCGCACCGGCGGTTTGCGTGCACGGCGGGGTTTAATTCTGCATACGGCAGACTGCATACATACGTACGTACTCCTGCCCGCCTGTCAGGAAATGTTAGGCCTGATGAGCAGCGCCGGTATTGCTGGATTTCGTTGTTCCCGGTTGTATGATAGGGTGCGTGCCTAGCGTGCCGCGTGCATCGATGCATGTGTCTTGTTGCAGACAACCAATAATGACGACGACAATAATGTTGACGAACATTTACGAGAGATACCAATGTTTGCCTCTGTCCAGTGCTGCTGGTAGTGGTTGACGAGGAAATTGGTTGTGGCAGCCGCGGCGACAAGTATAAGGTTTCCCCGCACAGACATACAGTAGTCTCATACGATACCAAGCAAGCAAGCACTGCAAGCGCCTACGATGAAGCGCGTCACTTCCCTCTGACAAATAGACCTATGATGATTCTTTTATGTTCAGGGAGACAGCAGGCCAAGCCTGGCGCAAAAAGGAACACACCCCTCCTCCAATGCCCTTGCTCCCACCCACGCACCCGGCGTATCTGTTGCAGTGCCACGTCAATCGTAAGGACGCCAATGGCGATCAAATAACCCAGATCCGAAGTTGTCCACGCGGGTAACTGGCAGGTAACTCCATCGCCATAAGGCCCATTTGGATTTGTGCCACCTCCACCATCGCCGGCGCTGGGCGGCGGCCCAGGTGAGCCGCCCTTCAGTATCCTGCGCGCTTCGGCAGGGCTGCTGCTGCTGGGTCCAGGCGACGGCGGCGGCGGTCCTGTGCTTTGTGTGATGTGCTTGAAACTGAAGCCGTAGACCAGAAAGACAGTAATGTATACGAGGTGGAAGACCAGCTGCGTGCAAGTAGTGCAAGGCAGTAATACAGGGTACAGCAGCCGTAAGGCACTTGACCACGAATGAATAATCAGTCTTGCTTACGTACGATCTCCTGGATGGCGCGGGCGGGAAGCGGCAGGCAGTTGGGAGACGAACTGACCGTGGCAGATAGAGGCGCCGCTGTATGTAACGCTGGCGTGCAGTCCATAACGGCTTTCGAATAGGGGGCGCATCTGCGGGATACGTTTATTCTCGCACCGTACTTCGTACATATATATCCAGATATACAACTAATCACCGCGTATGATGAGCAATATATCCGGGCTCGTTGATTGGAACGCCCGGTAGGTCAGGATATCTAGTCGGGACTACGGGTCCATCTTGTAACGAATAACGGTTACATTATTATGAAAAGCGCCTAGCTATTATCTGTCTGCGCGTGCGCATAGTGCGGATAGTGCGTGCACTCTATCTTGCGGCTCGCTCCGCAGAAAGTCAGTATCACGCATGCACACGCACCTATCAATCCCTACATACCACCGCGCGCTGGCCCCAACGGCCCGTTCCAAATACAGTATTCATGACAGCGGTGCATGCAGCGAGCCTCCTAAATGAATGAATGCACGTTATAGCGGACCCCGAAAAGGGATCAACGGTGTACACCAGGGCAAGCCCCAGCCGGCCTCACCGACAAGGCGGCAAGGTACCCACACACATCAACGCCACCGTGACCAAAAACAATAGAGGGCCGCAACCCCGCAAGCAGAGGCGCAAATGTGAAAAGTCATTCGTCCTTGTCGTTCGTGCATTGCATTCAAGAGGAGCATAATTGCACGTACCTGCAGGACGACGACATGCTTTGTGAAGGAGAGCCACTTGTAGGTGATGAGCGCCCGCAGCACCTCGGACTTGAACACCGCGGGGGGCACGTTCACATCAGACGGATGGAGCAGCTCCTCCAGCAGCTTCGAGTCGTGCTGTGTGCGGAAGTCCACTGTCATGGGCAACTGCGTGCGTGCATGTAATGCATGCGGGGCCGTGGCGATGGTGATCCAGGCATCTCACGCACGGCCATTACATCATACATGGATGACTACTGACAGGCTGATTGCGTGATGCTGACCGGACCGCAGAAAGGGATCGATCACTAGTGGTGCCACACGGGGTTTCCAGGTCTATGGGCGCCTACTGCCTGGTGAAGGTGCAACGTATGTATGGCGCCCCGGCGGTTAGTTGCAACTCGCTCCCCCAGTGAGCTGCCCCAAAGTTGCCTGTGGGGAGATCAGAGGGTGGGTGCCCCCCATCCTAGGTGCCCCTTACATACAGTACGGCACACGGGCCGTGCGATTCTTGCCGACCACCTTTATTTCTGCCTCGCTGCTGATGCATGTACCCGCCGCCGGGATGTGCAAACATGCAAGCTGCTGCTGGCCAGGGACCCGCCGCCGGTAGCTCATCAAGCAACCTAAGCAACCTACCTAAGCAAATACAACAATAATCTTTCTAGGGAGTGCAAAAGCTGGCTTGGGGCGGAGAGGCTCGCTGAGCTGATAAGCCGCTGCCATGAGGGAGCTCGAAACGGTGTGGTTCTAGTGGTTCTTGCCGGCCTACCTAGCTACGTAAGTAGCTACCCCTAGTTGCCGCCGGAGGTTAGTTGTCGCCCCTCCCGGCTCGCTTGCGCAAGCATTTTGCGCCTCTCATCAGCACAAATAAATTGCCACACAGCGAGCGAGGCTAGTGGTACTAGTAGTAATAATCGTTACAAGGCTAGTAGTGTTAATTAACAACGTACGTTGCGGTCGCATCTAACTCCGCACCTTGCGGCAGTTGATGGTCGTCGGCCTCTTTCCCCATCCCAGCAGCCAGTCCACAGCGGTCCAATGAGGGAGATTGAAGCGACGCCAGCAGAAGGTTGACGATGGTTGGTCGCTCGCCCTCGTCTCCTGACCTGCGGTCCCGTAAACATTGGGACTGCCGGAGAATAACATGTTGGTGTTGCTCTTAAAGCCGGCAGTATTAACCTGCTGGTTCCTTGAGGGCCTCCGGCGCCATTGACTCAAGCCAGAGATCAGTCCCAGCGGAATCGTCAGGGTCCATGCGCATATCCTTGCCAGCACGGCCAGTGCACCCAGTAGGCACGCCGCCAGAATCCACAATGCCAGGCTGCCCGGCCCCTGGCTCAGGAACGCCAAGCTGACGCAGCGCACCGTGCGTTTCATGAGCTCGACCGTTGGACTGCTATCTTCACGCCAGTCGAAGAGCAGCAGGAAGCCGAGCCAAGTGCGGAACCGAACCCACAATGAGCTTGGGATGGTGAGCTCGCACGCGTGTTCGGTGGAAAAATGCGCAGCGTCTTTGATTGAGAGGCCAAGGCCTGGGACGGACTTCTGGCCGAAGGTGTCCTGGTCGTCGGTGCTGACGGCAACAGCCCGGAAACTGCGGCTGAGCCGGAAACTGCAGTACACGCACACACGCAAAGATCCAAATGGATGGGCGAGCGAGTGAGGCCAGCGCGCCAATAGTTGGATAGAACGAAACTTGGAAGGGAAATAGCTTAAGATGCAGGGAGGAATGGCGCCTCGCAGTCACCGGGATGCAAGCAGGCAAACATGCATGGTGGGCCCGGGGGAGGTGCGGCTAATGCAGCCCGGGGGCGGATTAGCGGGCCCGCCGGGGTTAGAGATCGAGGTGTGGCGAAGGCAGGTGAATGAATGTCCAAACATCAACAGCATCATTGATTATTGCTAACAATACCAACACCCACACGCACATATACACTTGCGATGATGAGTGCTGCGCCAGCATGGACACACGGCGGTGTCACTCGCTATCTAGCTAGCTACACTACTAGCTGGCTACACCCACACGCACCAAGCTGCCACACCCACCCACGGTCCCCGCAGTACTCACGGCAGCACGTTGTCAAATGTGGACTCTTCGAGCTGCGTCAGCTCCACCTTGGCCAGCAGCGACGCCGTCTGACATGGGTAGTTTTCAGCCAGCTGGGCGAGGAGCTCTATGCTGAGGAAAGGCCAGAACGGCTTGTTGTCACGCAGGAGCTCCACCGCTCCCGTCACCGCCTCCACAGAATCAGCGGCGATGGCGGCCTGGCAAGCCTTACGGGCCAGACCGGCGGCTGCTTTGGCGACCCGACCGGCGGTGGCCTCGGCATCTTCGTCGGCAGCCCGACTAGCCCGACCGGCAGTGGTTCCCGCCGCGGCAGCGTCCGCGGCCGGACCGGCGGTTTTCGTGATGTCCTCAGCCGACTTCGTGGGATCAACGAACGAGCGAGAGGCGTGGGGCTAATTAGGTCAATGAGGTAGGGAGGGGACATATGGATGCGTGGTCGTCGGGGTCAGTGTTTATGGGGCACACGGACAGTCGAGGCTGCACGGCAACCCTAGCGAGCAGCGAATGCTTGTGCATATGCTTTGACGCATGCGAGACGCGCCTTATATGTATGGCTATGGCACGGTATCAATAACCATTCGACTTGGAATCAAGTGCTTATGTAGATATATAGGCGCCCTGGCGCGCGGCCCTCGGTGGCCTCCAAACCCTCAAACTGACTAAGAACAAGCCTCGCTCATGTCGAGGTGTGGTAGGCGTGGCGATTATTAGGTGGTGCCCAGGCATGGCGATTATTAGGTGGTTGGCTGTCACCGATGACCCGCGGGGTCCGCTGTAACATCCTTAATAAAAGGTGGTGCCCCGCGCACGGGTAGCCAGCTAGGCTACGGCTACATGCGTGCGGCCGGTGGATTACACCGCCAGCAGAGCTACGTAAAGCATGGAAAATAGATAGAATATGCCTACGGATCCCTGTGTTGCTTGGCTGGGTCTCTTTGAACTGTATGTGGAGTATTGGTACACGCACCCCTGCACCCCAGCCGAAATACATCCTACATGACAACATGAACATGCGTGCGTGCGTGCACTGGATGGTTGTTATAACCTAACCCTGGACGGAATATGCCTCTGAACTTGCAGTAGCGTTGGCATGGCCAGACACACAGCGTCTGGTGACCTGATGCTGCGGCCCACGGTCGACCCCGACCTACGTGCGTCGCCCTTACAACGAAGAAGTTGTGAGCTACCGATCTCGTACAAGTACGCTGGCAACAGACTGCACACGCATCTTGTTCTAAAGACTGCCGTGCGTGCGTGGTGTTTCATCCCCTCTTTTCTTGATCAATGAGATCGCTTTAATAAGCAGCTCGCTCATTGCTTTCTTGATTGTGTGTGTATTGAGAAAGTATCCAGATACATGTATAGAATGCCACGGCATACCCAAGCAACACAAACCATTAATAATAACCGATGATGGTCACCGAAACATGCATGCTGATGCATGGCCAGCGTGTCTTCATAAACGAACGCTTGAATGACGAACCGATGTAACCGATGGTGCGTGCAAATGATGCTTGGGATAAATCAGATAAGTGCGTGCTTTGTCGGGTACAAAGCCTGCCAAACCACCCACCATCAGGTCGTTTGCCACTTGAAGCAGTGCTGCAGCCAGCGGTTTACACGCCATCCCAGGCCGGGCACGAAGCACATGCTGCAACTGCTCCCAGTTTTCCTTCGGCAAATCGTCAAGGGCGCAAATCGCGTCGATTTGATCCATATCGGCAGTTCCGCCTGCCCCGCTGTTGGCTGCTGCCCCGCCGTTGGCTGCTGCCCCGCCGGTGGTGGCGGCCCCGCTGTTGGCTGCTGCCCTGCTGTTGGCTGTTGCCCCGCCGTTGGCTGTTGCCCCGCCGTTGGCTGCTGCCCCGCCGGTGGTGACGGCTCCGATGTTGGCTCCTTCGGCGCCGTTTGCTGCTGCCCCGCCAGCCGGTGGTGTGGCCCCGCCGTTGGCTGCTGCCCCGCCGTTGGCTGTTGCCCCGCCGTTGGCTGCTGACCCGCCGTTGGCTGCTGCCCCGCCGGTGGTGGCGGCCCCGCTGTTGGCTGCTGCCCTGCTGTTGGCTGCTGCCCCGCCGTTTCCTGCTGACCCATCGTCAGTGATGTCGGCCCCCCCGTTGGCTCCTGCGGCGTCATTTGCTGCTGCACCGTCGCTGGCTGGCAGCTGACTCGCCCGGGACTGATGCCCTGCCGGGAGCGACCGCGCCGCTGTTGGCTTCTGCTCCGCCGTTGGCTGCTGCCCAGCCGGTATTGGCGGCCTCGCAGTCGACTGACCCCCCACCGTTGACGGCCCCCGCTCCAGCAGCCACTTCCGCCACAGGACAAACTGCACCAGCCGCTGCGCGATACACTGAGCTCGCTCGCTGCTGTGCTTGTGATCCAACCAATCGTCATGCTGCTGCCCATTATTTTGGCCTCCACCCCGGCCGGGCAGGCCTATTTGGTAACCGATCCAGCCATCACAGAAGTACTGGAACACGTCGTGAGCATCCGACTGCTTCAAAATGCCGTGATGCCTTTGATGTAATGCTACCTCTCTGTCGTTAGGAGAGGACGACGTGGTCTCACTGCTGCTGCTGCTGCTGCTGCTGCTGCTGCTGCTGCTGCTGCTGCTGCTGCTGCTGCGTGCCGCCGTCTTGGGCTTGGCGGGGAAGCCCAGAAGCCGATCCACTAGCTCGAGCTGGCCTGACATGCAGGCGGCCTGCCGTACATACATGCCATACATCAACATTGCGGGACATGAACGATTGGATCCGTCAGCAGTGTCACATACATGCTACGGCATAAGCTAGCCGCGTGGGCCCATGCATGGCGTGCTAAACTAGGCATTGGCGTAGCGTATTAAGTATAAACGTATGTATTAGATGTATCACGCCAGGCAGCCGTAGGGGGCTGAGGAGATTGGCGATAATCCCCAGCAGCAGGCATTAAGCCTGCTTCTTTCAGCCATGCACAAACCGTTTGGAAAATCATGATAGCAATAACAGACTACAGCATACATACCCCTACATCTGCAGCTCTATACTTCTATACCTGGATCAGATTTCCGAGCGTCTGGTTTGTGACACTTTTGAAGCCACACATTGCTCCAGGACAATGCATTTCGGACGCTGCTTTATCTACCGACACCAGCAGCCGCACCGCCAGGTCTGCCAGTAATTTTGGAGCAACAGGCTCCAGCTGTTTCAGGTTTTCTGCACCCAGAAGGTCAGCGCGATAGGCTGCATAAGCTTGCATTATGTGTTGCAGCGGCACCTCCAGGGCCGACTTCGGCATATGGCCCCAATGTTTCTCCTCCAGCTCCAACATCATACTCCCCTCTGCCTGCTTGAATGAATCCTGGATGCATTCGTGGACTGAGATGCGGTGACCCTGCTGCTTAGACGCATACAAGAGGATCAGATCTCTCCAAGAATCCGGAAGCCAATCGATGCTGTCCAGTTGGACGTCCCAGTTCGCCAGCTGCACCACCACGGGTGGTGATGATGCGCTCTGTCGTCCCGATGATGACAGCTGTGGCGGCCCGGCAGCAGGCCGCGGACCAGCGCCACGCCGCCTCCGGCTGACCTCCAATGAGATGTTCCTGATGGTGCAGACTTCCAGGTTGGCAAACACCACCACATTGCGGACGGCCTGGTAGAAGGACTGCAGCTGGTTAAGATGGGTGGTACAGCCTTCATTACCAAGAGCGCCCAAGTAGTATGAGCTGCGAGCTAGGTGTTCAAACGTCACCACCTCGGGCGCCTGCTGCCGGCGGCGGGGTCCGACTGGTTGGCCAGGTTGGCTGCCCCCGCTGGAAGGAAGCTGCTGCGGTGGATGTTTGAAGCGTTGAAGGTGAACGTGCGTGGCAGGGGACGGATATCGTGCAGAGGAAGTAAGGGCGGGTGATATATATGGGCATTTATTAAATGTGGGACGGGCGAGCGATTCAACTACTTGAACGAGTGAAGACATTTGATTGCGTCTTAAACGAAAAAGGCTTTCCCCTGTGCGTGCGTGGCTTGGATTCACTGCTGTGCCCGCCGTCCCTACCCTCGTATTACGTATGCATGTCTGGATGGAGCCCATCGTAACGGGCCGCCGGCACATACACAATTCCGCTGGTTAAGGTGAAGCACGCAGATTGTCAATTTCCGGCCGATATCCTCCGTCGTCGTCCTGGCTACAACTAACTAGGCAGTACCAATACAGGTTACGCAGTATCTACGAGCCAGTTGCAACGACGGGGTTCGTTGTATATTGCTGAGTAGGGTACGGCGCGTAGCGCAGCAGTGCGGTAGCGCAGCAGGCAAGGCAGACCGGACCAAGAGCGCAGAATTCTTACGACCAATTATGAAGGGAAAAAGTACAAGCTGATATGCGCGGAAAACTGATGCGAATAAAAACGGCCTAGGAACCCCGTCGGCCGGTCAATTCGTTCCTTGCTTGAAACAGCCAGCATTACAGTACATACATACCCCAAGTAAAATGAATGCATGCATTGATGCGATTAATGCTCTTCAGAACGTTAGCTGCAATCGCGAAAGCCAACAGAAGCCCTCCTTCAAGCTTTGACAAAGCATACACCTACCATACTGATGAGTTATTACTCTTGAGATACGGCGGCCTGCACGTCCATACGCCAGTGGTACCTCATGATCGGCCAATGCTTGCGTGAGCTGATGAAGACATCACTGCTCAGTTGTACTGAAAATTAGCTGCAGTATCTAATACGGATCTCTTTAATTATCATAGTGTAGGAGTTCCAAACGGACTCTATATACGAGGAATGCAAGCGTGTACGTACCGATGTGCACCATTGGGGCGGACAGCTTTCCGTACACAAATGGATAAGGGGCAAGTCAAGAATGAGTGGCCCAACTCAGTATGTTTGTTTAATAATCAAGTTTGGGCCCGAGCGAGGCCCGATGATGATGATGATGATGATAAATCGTGCTTGAGAAGCAGGAATATGTTACAATATTTCAAAGTACGCGAAGACAGGTTTGTAATGTGACATTGAGAGTTCCCTCAGCAAGACCTAGTGCTACATAGCTGATGATCGTTACTTTCCTTTAAGAGATTAGAGCAATACAAACCAAGCCATGCGAGAAGCCGTCACTTACAACCACTCGTGACGACCACCTCCGAACGTTCATTATACATCTGAATCGTAACTTTTCATAGATAGCTCAACCCAAAATTCACATTTGCGTCATTTATCAATGCAGAATGAAACCGGGTACAAAAGCTTTCCTAGCTTTCAAGGTACCGCCGCGCCGCTTGTCCCGAGCGCTGATCGCCGTCTCATACCTTCACAAGCCGCCCTATTCTTTAAATAAATAAATCAGTCGGAAACTGTCAAGTGGTTACTCATGTCACCCTCGCCATTATTGCTTTGAACTGACTGCGGTCACACTCGAAAGTTCGCATGTCATGATGCCCATGTCATCTGAAACGATTTCCCGCTTCCAGTTCGGCGCCTGATAATGAGCCTCGTGGCTTGCTGGACGGTACGAGCGTGCGTTTGTAACACCAAACAGTCAACGAAAACGTCGAAACGATAACACGAAGAATTACACACTAGACTAGTTGCATGCAATTCACGTTTCAGTATCAAGCTTCCGGTACACACGAGCCCGCGGAGTCCATGACTGTTCCAGATTGATAGTGTGACCGTACATACTCACGCCATGTTGGTCGGGGAGTGCTAGGAATTACAGAACTTTATATAAATATCCGTGTCATTCCGCTATATGACAATGAGCCTCCGTTTCAGCCCCCGAAACGAATATTTGACACAACGCAATGAAACGCCGAATATAAGTTTTATATAAACAAATGGAAATTATTCTCATTGTAAAAGCTGAATTCCGCGTAAAACGGCTGAGATGTGGCCTCGTGCCCAGTAAGCAAAACCCCCCGGTTCCACTACTGATAACCGTGTTTCTTAAAAAATACTGGCGGAACCGGTCAACATGTTCCCGTTTATTCTTTGATGCATAATACCCAACGATTGGCGTCGGGAACACGGCCGCAGAGTTATGGAGCGTGCCGTTGCAACGGTCACAAGCATGCTTGAGCATGCTTGGAATTAAGTCCGGTGTAACGGGCCTGAGCATGCTCAGAGAGTCGTGCCCCCGCATTTGTGAATATGCCCGCCCCAATCGCATCAACACATGTATGGGACCATGTTATGACGTTTCCGACTGATAGCGCACATGGGCGGGCGGTCAGGCATGGGGTTCGTGTAGCCGTGCAGATCAACGGTCCTGAGCATGCTCAGATTTTCGTATGTCCATCCGTGGGGAAGCCGCCCGCCCCAATCGCATCAACACATGTATGGGACCATGTTATGACGTTTCCGAGTGATAGCGCACCTGGGCAGGCAGTCTCGCATGGGGTTCGTGTAGCCATGCAGATCAACGGTCCTGAGCATGCTCAGATTTTCGTATGTCCATCCGTGCGGTAGCCGCCCGCCCCAATGACATCAACACATATATGGGACCATGTTATGACGTTTTCGACTGATAGCGCACATGGGCGGGCGGTCAGGCATGGGGTTCGTGTAGCCATGCAGATCAACGGTCCTGAGCATGCTCAGATTTTCGTATGTCCATCCGTGAGGTAGCCGCCCGCCCCAATCGCATCAACACATATATGGAACCATGTTATGACGTTTCCGACTGATAGCGCACCTGGGCGGGCGGTCAGGCATGGGGTTCGTGTAGCCATGCAGATCAACGGTCCTGAGCATGCTCAGATTTTCGTATGTCCATCCGTGGGGTAGCCGCCCGCCCCAACGGCATCAACACATGTATGGGACCATGTTATGACGGCTTCCCCACGGATGGACATACGAAAATCTGAGCATGCTCAGGACCGCTGATCTGCATGGCTACACGAACCCCATGCCTGACCGCCCGCCCAGGTGCGCTATCAGTCGGAAACGTCATAACATGGTCCCAAACATGTGTTGATGCGATTGGGGCGGGCGGCTACCCCACGGATGGACATACGAAAATCTGAGCATGCTCAGGACCGTTGATCTGCATGGCTACACGAACCCTATGCCTGACCGCCCGCCCAGGTGCGCTATCAGTCGGAAACGTCATAACATGGTCCCATATATGTATTGATGCGATTGGGGCGGGCGGCTTCCCCACGGATGGACATACGAAAATCTGAGCATGCTCAGGACCGCTGATCTGCATGGCTACACGAACCCCATGCCTGACCGCCCGCCCAGGTGCGCTATCAGTCGGAAACGTCATAACATGGTCCCAAACACGTGTGGATGCGATTGGGGCGGGCGGCTTCCCCACGGATGGACATACGAAAATCTGAGCATGCTCAGGACCGTTGATCTGCATGGCTACACGAACCCCATGCCTGACCGCCCGCCCAGGTGCGCTATCAGTCGGAAACGTCATAACATGGTCCCAAACATGTGTGGATGCGATTGGGGCGGGCGGCTTCCCCACGGATGGACATACGAAAATCTGAGCATGCTCAGGACCGTTGATCTGCATGGCTACACGAACCCTATGCCTGACCACCCGCCCAGGTGCGCTATCAGTCGGAAACGTCATAACATGGTCCCATACATGTGTTGATGCGATTGGGGCGGGCGGCTTCCCCACGGATGGACATACGAAAATCTGAGCATGCTCAGGACCGTTGATCTGCATGGCTACACGAACCCCATGCCTGACCGCCCGCCCAGGTGCGCTATCAGTCGGAAACGTCATAACATGGTCCCATACATGTGTTGATGCGATTGGGGCGGGCGGCTTCCCCACGGATGGACATACGAAAATCTGAGCATGCTCAGGACCGTTGATCTGCATGGCTACACGAACCCTATGCCTGACCGCCCGCCCAGGTGCGCTATCAGTCGGAAACGTCATAACATGGTCCCATACATGTGTTGATGCGATTGGGGCGGACAAATGCGGGGGCACGACTCTCTGAGCATGCTCAGGACCGTTACACCGGACTTAATTCCAAGCATGCTCAAGCATGCTTGTGACCGTTGCAACGGCCCCCTCCCTTACTGCGGCCGCAGGGTCAAGAAATGCAAATATATGCATACATGTTCCCACAACATGTTCCCAACATTAACATTAAAACATCGCCATTACTGAAAGCATTTACAGTAACGATTCATACTATCTTGTAAATGTCTTTGTCTTTCGCCTACCTTGCACGCACAGCGTTTGCTCTACCCGTAGCAAACGCTGTGCGTGCAAGGTAGGCGTGTTCCCGTCAATCGATGCGCTCACGCTGCGGTTAAATCCACGCCCCTACGTAGCACCCGAGCACCCACACGCGCTGTTTCCGTGTACGGCAGACAGCTAGTAGCGTCCGTCTGCTGGCATTTCAATCGGGTAAACGAACGAAACGAACGAAACGACCTCACGCCCTGTATGTATCATTTGTTCGAATGTAGAAACAGCAGGGACAGATCGATGCGCGTACCGCGTACCGGCTGTGATGTTGCATGGGGATGTGTATATCGATGTAGGACTAGTAGGTAAGACGGGCACGTACGAAGTTGTCGAGGTAATCAGATGCCGTACGTGCAGGGTGCGGGCACAGAGGAATGCCCACTACCGCCGTACGTATACAGCGAGGTTAATTACGTACATACGGCGCCATCCAGCAGGGACATACATATACCACCTGCTGGCATCTATCGGCACCGACCTCCGAAGGACCAAACAGCTCCACGCATCCGCCGTGTTTGTAACCTGCTGGAACACACGACGAAGCACTCACGTCCCCGAACATTTTTTTTCATGTACCCATCAACTGCATGTGTGTCATTAATAACCGCAAAAGCTTCACTGATGTATACACCAGCCAGCCGTGCGTGTTATTAGTCTCTCGGCGCGCGGGATGTACATACCGCGCGGGCGAGCATATGTGTACGTATACACGCTCTACACACGCTCGCGTGTCGCACCATCCATCAGTAGTATGCGTATGCACTATGTGCACACGAGAGGTTCCAGCACGCACGACACCGCCGGTCCATCCATCCATACACAAGTTCAACACGCACAGGCCCGCCCTACGTAAGATGGCACCCGCACTGCTGCCGGACCCAGCAGCAGGGCGGCGAAGCACCAAGCAATCAAGTTCACAAGTGCAGAACTTCAACTAGCCCTACCTACCTGTTCGAAATCGATGCGCTTCACCGACCGCGTGCCAGTAAAGATATTACGAGCGATGTGTGTATGCATATATGTGAAACATGTGAAGCAGTACGCTATGTGTGAAGCATGTTAACACACACCCTCTCTCCCTTGCATCTGCGTGTATACCGTAACCGACGCAGCACGGTCCATCACTGGTAACATACACCAGCGCGATGTACATACGCCGTACAAAACCTACCGCCTAGATGTATGTCCACGCGCACAAACGCATACTCGCGTCATTGTTTGAAAGCGACGGAGCAGTCGCAACACATACGTAAAGTCGCTTCCATACACGCAAAAGCCGCACTGCACAGAAACGAACATGATCGCGCTGTATTTTTTGCCCAGATGCTACGTATGTAGCACGTACGTCGCTCTAGTCGCTCGACAGGTACGGCGAAGGGTCCTTGGTCCGTTCCACATGCATCTCGCAGGGCTCGCGCGACGTACATACCCACAAGGGGAAGCTGCCGCTGCATTTGTGCGCCCACAACCGTCCAGCATTAAAGTTAATCATCAGGTAAACCGTGTATCTATCTAAAGGCGGCGCGATGCCATCCACCCATCGGCGGCGGGTGACATGCAGCTCCAAGCAAGTACGTAGCCCCGCGAACAAACGAACTAAGCCCTTGACACCCTTGATGATATGATAGGGAAGCAGCAGCAGGATCATGGTAGTTTCGGCGATGAGGCATCCGCCAGGGCATGCACCCCGCCCGCCCGCCTGTGGAGCGACGGGGATGACGTGGTGACCGACTGCTGTTCGTGCAATCAAACGCAGGGGCACAGCCCAGCGGAATGCCCTCTACATTTATATTATTATAGCTAGGTCAATCAGGTCAGGGGCGTTGAAGCAAAGTATGTACCACGAGCCCTCACAGCTGCTAGACGGGGTCGGTGTATATTCCTGCTGGATGGCTGCGTGTAGGGCTGGCAGGCGAGTACATACATACAACTACACCGATGCACGCTCCGTCGCATACATGACCCGCGGGGTCCGTTGTAACATCCTTAATAATAATAATGACATGTCACTCTATCCGTACACACATCGATATGGTTTTCCGTGCGTGAGCGACGGAACGAGCGGTTCGAGCGGTTCCAGCCAACTAAGCCAACACGGTCCATGCACGGCTACCTGCACATACATGCACGATTGCTTGCGCTGTGGTACCAGCGCGCCGCCCGATGGCTTGAGCCGGTGCGGCAAATAAAGAGCCGTACAGAAGCTCACAATAATATAGGGAGCCTAAATAGGTACCTAACCATCCGGTAATAAGCCTTGGTGTCTTACCATGAATGGCACATGGCATGCACTCTGACGTCGCCGACATCTGACATCCGACATTTTGTGAGCCAACCAGCCATGCACTGGTGTGTGTGGCCTTACGCCTCATGTCATGCACTATCGGGGGCTGCACATGACGGCTCTCCCACCTACCCACGGCGGGCCACTCGACTTGCCAATGTCCTAACAATACGTTACGTCGTCCTGCTAGTCCTGCGCCTAGCACGCATGCACACCACCACTCAATCCGTGTGGTGCGTGCGTGTATTTCACCTACAGCAACTACAGCAGCGTTCGTGTCCTTCCGAGCTAGCGACCATCAGTGAGCGGTTTATTATTCGACATTGTGTACGCCTGCGTTGCAAACAACGAATGCTGGCTTGATTCAGGGGCGAGGGCGTTATCAAGAACATGCTGGAGCAGGTGGTGGCCTTCATCATCGACCAGGACATCAAGCTGGTCCAGAAGCAGATCCTCACCACGCGGAAAACCATCGAGCGCGACATCGCCTTGAAGCAGGATCCGGAAGTGCAGCTGCTGGTAGGTGATTCACGTGTCATCCTCTGCATCGAACTGAAAGGACGACGTGGAAAGCAGCATGTATGTACTTCGGTGCATGGCATGCATGCATCGATGCAGCGGGTTTTACCGAACGCGTGCCCCTAACTGGCCACGCATTCGGCCCTATCTGGCCACGCCTTCGGGCCCTATCTGGCTCGTGCCAAGAACTTCCATTAATAATAGAGCACGTCCGGTGTAGCAAGGTGTATGAGATGGTAAATGAGATATACGTGGTAAATATGTGGTGAATGAGATGCAGAGGGAGGAGCTGGGGTTGCGCCTGACAACGAAGTGGCGCGAGGCCATCAACAGCGCACTTGCACGGTGAGTGGCTGAGGTCACTGCTGAATGGGGTACGTAGGTCCCCGCATCCACCGCTCTAGATAGGCCGCCGTTGCTGAGTCCGTCTGGGTCTGGGTATCCGTATCCGTCCGTCAATGCATCATCATCAGGAAGCAGTGGTCTGCTCCGCTCGGTTTGCGCATGCAGGAGCGAAGCGATGAAGGTCTACAAGGACACGCTCCGGAAGCGGCGTAAGGAACGGCTGGAGAAGGTCTACCTTCCACCTCTCTGCGCATACAGCCCAAGTCCGTCCCCCAAGTGCCTTGAACACACTTGGGTGAACGCGCTCATGCTGCCTCTACTGGAAGCGCTCTGCAAGGCGGCCAAAGTAGGCCAGGTGCGTGGTCTCATTTTGCTTGTCGTGAGAGCGGGTCACATACCAGTGGACTCGCAGGGACTGCTGGCCATCAATGCCACGGTCACCTGCGTGCACAGTGTGCCCGCTCATGAACAGGATGTCGCCAACGTCCAGCTCCAGCCTGATGGCCTTGTAGGTCTGCGCTCCAAGCCAGGTGTCAATGCAGGAAGCTGGCGCCAACTCGCTTTCTACCAGTTGCTCCAGCCGCCAGTACTCCTTGAGCACCAAGTGCGTGGCTCCCAGGGAAGACCAGAACGCTGACCTTCTCAGCGATGAGCAAGTGAAGGAGGCCAACAAGGCCGCGAAGACGAAGGCCAACGAGATCTGGGACCTTGTGATGAAGAGCACGGGGATTAAGAAGCAAGGTAGGTACATGGAAACAGCTGTCGACATCTATGCACGAACAATTAGCCCTATACATGTAACTCATGTCCATTGGTAACCGTGATCATGTGTTCACACTTGTTGCCAATTGTTGTGCTGCACTGCAGAAATGAAGGAGCCGCTCGACGGCCAGCAGCAGCCAGGGCCAGGCACGGTGGAGCCGGGCACGGAGCAGCAGCAGGCGGAGCCAGGCGCGGGCCAGCAGGCGGGGCCGAGCGAGCAGGCGGGGCGGGGCGGGGGCCAGCAGGCGGGGCCGGGCGCGGGCCAGCAGGCGGGGCCGGGCGAGCAGGCGGGGCGGGGCGGGGGCCAGCAGGCGGGGCCGGGCGCGGGCAACCAGGCGGGGCCGGGCGCGGGCGACCAGGCGGGGGTAAACAGGGGCGGCACGGGGAAGGGTACACGCCGGTCACGCAACGGTACCACAGCAGCTGTGGTCCAGGAGCGGGCCAAGCGTGTTCGCAGCGGTGCAAAGCAATAAGTGCAGATTCTGAGGGGGATTGACTGTGGCTTTGGGAGGACAGACAATGACCGCCGGTTTCCATGCATGGCTGCACAGGAGTATGGCAGGACGGGGTGTGGTTGTGAGACAGATAAGGTGGGACAGGCGTGTGAGGGTTTACCTACATTCTTCATACCCTTGGGTTTGGTGGTGTGATGACGAAGGCAAGTGCATGGAATCGGACAGACAGTACTCTGAGATACACAGCCAGGTTGTAGGATGCCTGTGGCTTGCAGTATGAGGTAGACTACTGGACTGCTGGTTTGGGTAGCTAGGTTTCATCACCAACAGTAAGATGCATGCTGCCATGAGCGGGGATGTGTATGATACGGTGGAATCAAGGCGGTGTTGAAGTTCACAATGCGGTTCGGTCCTGTGTGAAACGTATTCTGTAAATGACGGCCAATGCCTGGGTTACCCCCTCCGTTACCCCTGGGTAATGATTAACCCTACCCCTGGGTACAATTACCCAACCCCCCTTGTCACGAGGGTGGGTGGGTAACCATTACCCCCACCCTCACCCCCCTGGGTAATGGTTACGAGGGGGTTACCCCCCTATAATGTCATAGGGCGGGCCCTCTTGCATATGGGTGGATGGCCTTGTCGCTAAAAACACACCATGTGTTGGAAGGAGTGGCGGTCATGGAATTTTATTGAAGAAAATCTTTATTTCTCGTATCCGCCCGCCACACCATATCTCGCGTCCGAAAGTTTGATGTTGCACTTGCATCTAAGCAGTTGGATGCACGAGCGAATGGACCGCGCGCGAGTTGCTGCGACCCTGCCCGGCATACACCCGTCTACTGATGCTTCTCACTTTGTCGCATATCTCAACCAACAGGCCTCAGAACGCGTCGGTGGCTCGTTGTCAACTCGCCCCCTCTTGCATCTATCCGGCACTGGCCTTCGTTAGGCGGTCGATTGCTGAACATAACAACCGACGGGGCGCACCGGCCCACCCACTAATGTCTTCGAGGTGACATCCAGGGACACCCTGCTGCTATCACCTATCAGGGTCTCGCTGGCCACGCAGCTACGAGGATCCACGTTGCTATTAACGGTTACATACAGACTGGAGGGCGGCCCCCGCCGCGGCCACATACATGGGGGTGGGGGCGGGTAGGTGGGCGGTGGGGGTGGGGGCGGGAGCTAGAGGAAGCAGCAGGGTGGCTATCTTATTTTACAGAGTATCTACGGCCGGAGATACTCCGTGAGTGCCCAATCGTGCTGAAAGTATCTGACAGAGGGAGCTTTTGCCGGCATTTTATCTACTCAAGGGGGCTCTTCCCCGCGCGAGAGGCCATGAGTATCTAAAACCTCATTTTTTCCCCGAGGGAAAGTATCTATCAAAACTCAAGGTTTTCGGCCGAATATATATTCATATCTTAAGATAGCCACCCCTATAGGAAGGTGCTGATGATCAAGGCACCCGGGGCCGGGGAGCCGTTGGTCCACAGCAGGTAGGCTGTTGCGGTTGTGGCCCCGGACCCGAAGGTCCCTGAGGGGCTAGAGGGGCTGCTGCTCTGCAAGTGTAATAACCACGTGGATGGGGCAACGAAGCAAGAATAGGCCAAGTAATAAGGAGGGCAAACGAATGAAAGCCCGCCGATTGAAGCAGTGGTGGTTAGCCTGGTGGGTGTGTTGTGTGCGGTGCAGGCTCTAAACTGCGTCGAAAAGTCGCTTAATAAGGGCATGGGTTAAACGCAGGTTCTCCTTGGCGCCGCCCTTTCCTCCCAATTTACTCATTAACTGCAATATAGAAGTACCGGCGGGGTGGTCGGTCCTCACCGTCCCGGCGGCCTACCTCCGCAAGTTACCCGACTCCCACCGACCTACGGAACGAAGACGCGGTTCACTGTTTGCAGTTGCGTGCAGATCCTTGTCCGACTATCTACACCGAGGGCCGGTTGCCCCGCTTACTGACACAGACACGCAGTGCGTGACTATCGCTAATGGAATCACGGCGTACGTATATATGGTCAGGTCAGGTACCTGGTACCTGGTCACCGGTGAGAAGGACTTGCTTGACGCTGGGGTTTAATACACGACCATGAAGACGCACGTTTTGTTTTATTACCTTTGCAGCAGAGCGTGCATGTCGGGTATATCGGGCGGGTGGAGGATCGGCCTGGGAGCCGGGCTCCAGTAATGGCAAGGTAAAACGTCATAATTGATAACTCAATAACCTATTGCAATATTGGGGAACATATCCGCGCGCCATGGGCCTCAGCGGCGGTGTAGTAGGTGTCGTACAATGGTCGGCCCTGCTCCTCAAATACGGTGCAAAGCACTGTCCCAGCATCTCGAGAAGCCTTTGCCAGCTCTCACCTACTACATATGGTATCGAGACCAAACCTAGGCTGTGGACCTAAGAGTCCCCAGTTCGATCCCTGATGACGGCGAAATACGACCGCGCCAGTGGACGACAGTCTAGAGGTTCTGGAAGAAGTTAGTAGTGAGATGACTAGGAGAAGGTTACATGCTCGAAAAACCCGAATATGGGCTAGGCGCGTGTCAGTCGGGAGGCACGACGTGACGTGGACCTCATCCACCCACGGCTCAGGGTTGGCGATGGCGAGCATGGCTGGTTGTCTCGGGCCGAAAGGGTCCCGGGACGGTCCCCTTCAGAGGGGGGGGAGTGTAGTAGGTGTCGTACAATGGTCGGCCCTGCTCCTCAAATACGGTGCAAAGCACTGTCCCAGCATCTCGAGAAGCCTTTGCCAGCTCTCACCTACTACAGGCGGTGCGATACATGAGGAGGGCCCGCCACCAGCAGGCCGCGCCCTTGCAACGAGCGTGTCATAGCATTGACACACTCCTCTCGGATGCCTCAGAGGCCGCGGATGGTGCTCACGGCGACGGGCGACAGCCCATACATGGCGAGGGTTCGAAGGTTAGAGCCAGAGATACAGCGGGTCGTGACAGCCCTCGCCGCACTGCCGAGGTTGATGAACGTTATTGCCGAACACCCGCTCTGCTTCCGGAAGACCTACCCGAAGGGGGGCCGCCCCGTGCTAGAGCACGTTTTTCCAGAGCTTGTGGACTGCAGCGAGCTGCGAACGGTCGGGCAACTGATTCGAGCGGGGGGGCCGCTCCGGACGGTGACCGACGGGTGGGCAGAGCAACATTCCACAGGTTCCACTCGCATGGTGCGGTACGCCGCACGGGTATGGGCGCCCTTCGTACATGACTGCCTTGGCCCTCGCGCGGGGCCAGGGCGTTGGGGGACTGGCGGCAATGGGCCGAGATCGACCGGCGCCTGTTAGACCTTCGGGCAAGGATACCAGCGGCGGCCTGGGTGATGGCAGCCGCCCAAGAGATACGTACCGGCGGCTGCTGGTGCCCATGGGGCACGCGTGCGAATGGAAGAGGAGGTGTCGGCCGTGCTGATTGGCCGCATGGGTTGGCGATTGAAGAATGTGCTGAAGGTGGCCCTGGGGGAGTACGTATTCGGTTCGGGTGGATTGGTACGGCGATGAAACTACGTAGTTGAGGTGGCGGATCGACTCAGTGCGTCCGACTTGCTGTTTACCTGCGATCGAGGCGTAAGGGCTGGGTGCCACCGACCCTCTCACTCAGGCGGCGGCGGCCCGGATCGTGGGGCTGCTGAGCCGCCTGCGGCTTAATACCTTGTGGGAAAATGAGCATAAAGAGACCTTTTGGCGCCTTACGTCAACGGCATCCCGCTGTTGGGCAACTCCCATATATATGCGGCACGCGAGGGTGGATGGCGCGGTGTGGGTACGGCGCCCAGTGGAAGGGGGGAGGGGCGACACACCCCAGCAGCAGCACCATTTCTGGTCGTGTCAGGTGGCCCAGGCGGTGGTGGCTCAGGTGGAATCACGACAAGGGGCGCGGTTACGCAGGGCGCATGTTTGGCTGACGGAACCCCCGCCGCCTGTGGAGCAATGTGTCTGGGATGTGGTGGTGTTGGCAGGTGTCGCGGCCATGGAGACTGCTGGCTGCCGCTTCGTGGCGACCGCCCTGCCGCGGACAGCGCCCGGTCAGTGTCGCCGGGACAGGAGTTGGCAGAGCAAGGGGAGCGGCGTGCGGTCTCAGGGGACTTCATGGGTTTGCCCAGTTGGGCCTCCCGCGACGTGGGTGGACTCGGTGTGACCATTCCACCCTTTCCTTGAGAGGCCGGGGGCCGTCTTGCGGTGTGCATGGCGCCCCGTCCCCTGTTTCTGCTACGGGTTCACCGGCCTGTAGATCGAGTCGGAGATCTGGCCTGCCCTCCACTGCTCTGTGGGGCCGGGCGTCCGTTCGTGCTTTGTCTTGTTCATTGGGCACGATGTGTCGTTTGGATGCGGGTTGCTCCACTAGCCGTCGCTAGGCACTGTCACGAGCCAGGCGTGGGCCTTCCAAGGCCTCGAGAGGGTGCAGCGCTGGGTGCTCCAGGAGTGGTGGTAGCTGGGTAATGGGGTGCATGTGTGGGCGACCTTCCCCGTGCTTGGCTTTATCCACTTATGGGGTCCTGCCCGTTGCTTTACCTATCCCTTTGGTAGTGTTTCCCCGCTGTGCGCCTATGCTTGCTTCGGTGTGTGTTTGGGTGAGGTCGTGGCCCGATGTGTTTCATGCGCGGCGTTGAGGTGTGGAGGTGTCTTGCCGCCCGCTTGCCGCCTTATCGGTGGGGCCTGCTGGGGCTTGCCCTGGTATACACTGCTGATCCCTTTTGGAATCCGCTGTACGTAACGTTCGTTCATTCATTCATTTGATTGGGATTGGTTGAGTTATGTTTTGTTAGTCAGCCATGACGGAGGGCATACATTCATGTTGTTCGCTGAGGCAATGAACGTGTCGTTGCATCGCGCAACGGATGTTACGAGTTTGACCTGAACAATCCCCGCCGTGACTTGCAGACCCAGCCAGCAGCTCTCGTACATGTGGATTGTGCTATTGTGCTATATATTGGCTACTGCAACTCCTCTCAAATCCGTACATCACGGTAGTGAACGGCAGGCGTGGATCGATTGATGTGCAACCGGATGCGATGTTACATGGGGGGATTTATGGACGTACCCGCGCGCCTTGCGTGCGAACCAGAGATGGTCAATTGCCGTACGTACTGCCACAGCCGAACGGGCGCAGCGGAAGGCCCACCGAGGCAATGGCAGGGAAACAAACTACCTCAAGACGATCGGATCGACCTCAGATAGACCACTCCGCTCCGCCCAGTGCCGACCCAAATCATCATGGTCGATATACATTCACTTCCGTCTTCCAAGATCACGAAGGTAGGAAACTAGATATCACGACGACGCCGCGCCGCCTGGTGCCGCCGCCTCCGACCACGCACACACATTATGACATTATTTATGGGTCGGGCAATGGTTACATTTCTACCGCATAGGGGGCAATTCTGGGCGTTAATCGGTCCATCTCATGCCACGCACTCTGATCTGCCTGCCTTAGTAACCCACATCACGGTGGCGATGATGAACCTGCCCGTTCGTTCACTACAGGGTATAGATACTGGGCCCAGCGCAGCAAAGAACGCACGACCCTAGTACACTTGCAGAACGCAAGCCTACATAGTTAGCTGGATAGCCTATTCGGCATGGATCCTGCTGGTCTCCTATCGTATCAAACGTAGGGGGTTCACATACGAAGCGCTTGACCGACCTACCGCACATGTTACCCGTGTAATTTGAACAAGGTACATTAAACGAACGAAGCAAGTGACGAAGTCCTGTTGTAAGTGGTCATAATACATAGCAAATATAAGGCAAAACCAGGGTGCGAAAAGCCGCGGTAAGACCCGGACTTCGGCCATCGGTACTCGGTATGCTATCCCTTTGCATTTTGAAACTTTGATTCAATACATATTATTGAATTGTATTCATCTGGCAAGACAGAAAGGCAAATCTTGATGTTGGTGGCATCTTGATGTTCAAACATCAGAACACTATGGACGTTAGTTCAATTTAGCACGCGCCGCCCATTCCTAATTCCAGTATTCATCACGCGGCACCCGTTGCAACAAATATGGGCGCGAGAGGCGTTGGGTGGATGTTGACTCGGGTCCATGGAAACCGCGGAGCTTTACTTTGACCGTTTGTGCGCAAAGAATTTTTTCAGCCAAACCAAGAATACCTTGCAATAGAGGACAAATAATATGACAAACATTGCGAATTAGTTTAGCGGATAATGAACGTTTTGCCGTTACCCACGGACGGACGGACGGACAGGGGCAATCCTAGGGGGCGGGGCCCCCCGAACGCGCTTCGCGCTGGGGCCCCGCCCAAAAATACAGACGTGGTCGTTAGAAGAACGTCACCGGCGGCGACGCCGCGATGTCTGATGGTTGGCCGGTGATTGACCTCGGCCGTGCCGGTGGAAAGGTGCGTCCGGGCGCACGGCGGCGGCGCACTAATAATACGTATGGTATGTATGGCATGGCCCGTCGTGGCCTAGAGCTGTCGGTGGCGGCCGGCATGATGCGAATTTCACGCCTTTGCAAATTCATTAAATGCGGGCTTCGTTTTTAAGCAGTGTGATCATCATCATCAGCAGCAGTGAAGTAGTGACATATGTAAGGTTCATGCAGTCGACGGAAGGTACCGCACTGCTTGGGTCGGATGCACCCTATTAACGGGACGTCCGTCCGTGCAGAGCGAGTATTATTATATTACATTGTGCTTCCAATGATGTACATGAACACGCACGGGTACCAACGTAGCACGGGCGAGTGACCATTAACAATCAAACGCTTCGTTAGTTACTCCTCGCAATGCTAATTAAGCTAGCTGGTAATCTGCGTGCGTGCGTCCTTGCTCGCAGGTAAAACTATCTGGCAGCACAAGGATCTCATTCGCATGAGTCATCCTGCGAAACGTTCGTGAGGTTCCCTTCGCACTGGCACCGGGTATGGACCTCCTGGCGCCCGTCAATGGTGATGATTCATCACGTGTGGACCTGTCAGATATGGCAATCATCCAAGGTAATATATATATATATATATATATATATATATATATATATATATATATATATATATATATATATATATATATATAATATATATATATATATATATATATATATATATAATATATATATATATATATATATATATATATATATATATATATATATATTATATGTATATATGTATATATGTATATATGTATATATGTATATGTATATGTATATGTGAACATAGCAAACACCTATCCTAATAATAATACACCTATCTGTATATGTATATAGTATGTATGTGTATGTATAAATAAATATAAATATATATAACCACAAACCCACTCACCAGCAGTTGCTTTGCCACGTGGCGCAGCTCTGCAGCCAGCAGTACTTTGAATGCCACCCCAGGCCGGTCACACAGCATGCGCTCCAACTGCTCTTTGCGCTCCAACTGCCCTATGCGCTCCAACTGCTTCCTCATGTCTCCAACAGCCTCATCGTGGCCCTGCCGCTGCCACCAACTGATGAGCCGCCGGTACGGGTCCATCTTCAGCAGGATGACCTCCAAGAACTGGTGAATGATGCACCACGCTAGCCGTGAGCGCGCTACCTCCTGTGATATCTCCGGCGGCGAGTATGATGGCCACTGTTGGCCTCCAACCCCTCCGTGTTGCTGGTCCACTTGGTCACCAGTCCAGGCATCACAGAAGCACCGAAACATGCCTTCTACGTCGTCAGCTTTCAACGTGACGAACTCTTTCATCATCAGCATCATCTGGAGGTCGAAAAGCCGCTCCACTATCGAGAGGTCGCCTGATCGGCAGGCGGCCTACCGTAAATGTCATAACATGCATGAACGGCACAACAAGATTGGGTAGATTGGATCGGTTCCGTCAGCAGCGTACCACTCGTAAGTTGCGGCATATATAAAGAAAGGTCACACGTACGGGACCAAAACTTGGCAGACCGACTATATGTACTATATATACGCGTGCGTCATCAGCAGCAGGCAGGGTTTGAGTCGCGTGGGGATTCACGTCAGCCATGTATCCAAATGCCGCATTTAACAACAATCAGCATACTATATATTCAATGATACCCAGTATTGTCAATCATGTTTCAGTGGACCCCGCGGGTCATCGCTCCGTCGGTGACAGCCGTATGTACCTCCGATCCATCGATCACCACACACTGCAGAAACGAATCAACGCCACCTATCTAGCTACCAGGTAGGCTCGACAAATGCACCGAAACATTTCCTAAATCCGCAAGATCCACAGCACTGTACCTGAAGTCCTTGCCCAATCGCACTGCTGTAGATGTTCATCGATCCTTCCTCACGCGGTGTACACGGCGGCAGCACCGACAGCACCCGATCTGCCAGCTGCACCCTGCGATGAATCCTTGTGGGTTTTTCTGCTTCTTGAGCATTCGCGAAGCCCGCTCGATTGGGACGTTGCCCGAGATCATTTACTACGTTACTCATCATCACCACCTTCAGCACGTGTTCCAGTTCGTCCGCTGTCATGCTGCGCTCAGCCAGAGGCTGCAACTTAGCCTTCGCGCGATCGGCGGCATACTTGATGCATGCCTCGATGCATTCTTTGATTACGGTCGCATCGCGTTCAGCATTTGGGTAATCAATCAGTTCATTCCAACCAATCTGATCTATGGTGGTGATGACCTTTTGCTGCGCCGGCTGGCCAGCAGTATCTTTCCCGCTCGCAGTATCTTGCCCGGGTGCTCGCTCTGAGAAAATGAAATCTCCCAGGTTCGCAAGCATCACCACATCGCAGAGGGCCTTGAAGTAGGACCGAATGCGTCGTGGGATGTCATTATTGCTTTCACTATCGTCAACAGCAACCAGGAAGTAGTCCCTACAAGTGAGCGGGGGTCGCAGGTAGGGTCATCACCTTGGAAGAAATCATAGTTGCCCGGAGATATCGAGAGTGTTATACGAGGACGTATGCAGGGTGCATATAATAACACAATGTAACTGAGTTAGGTAGGGTGATGAATGAAGATGAATAATTACGTACCGTAACAATAATGTCCCCCACTTTACCGCAGGACGACCTAACTGTATGTGACCAGGAGGAATAATACCAATACTAATAATAATAACAGCCCCCGCCCCATTAGACAGACTATCCAGGGATGAAAAAGGGGTCTCGCGGGGGGGCTATGTCCCCCCGCACCCCCCCTTAATGGACAGGGGGGGAACCCCCCCTGTCGACCCCCCCTGGCATGACGAGGCAGTGCTGTGATGGATAACGAAGAAACACACTATCATGGAAGTTTGGAAATCATCGTTGTGGTGCCCCATACATAACGACGATGGAAAGCAAGCTGCCATGAGAAAGTAGGATTGTGGGTTTGAACAGCCCGTTCATTGGAAGAATGTCAGCGAGGCGTGCAAGCGGTTGGAAACAGGATCACGAAACGAAGAGTGGACATATTCTTCCGAGCCGAGCCGCGACGCTAGAAATTAAGACGTATGCGAAAGGGTGCATAGGTTGTGCTGCAAAGACATTACACAGTCGTGCGGACATTTTAAATGTCGGACAGTCAGTTGCGAATCGTGGCGGCCGATCCATAATCCGCACAAGGAAAAGAGCTGCAGCATTATGAAGCACACCGCAATGAAACTTTATCTCAAAACACCGTAATTGTTGTCACGTAACAAGAGGTGCGCAGCGCTGCAGAATGACGGTTGAAGAATGTGATGACGAGCAAAGCGGGCTTACCATAACGTTAAGGCAGTTCCGAAATAAACGCATGCAACTGAAAAGCATCCAGAAGGGAATTTAAAATCAATCGCAGTGGTGTAAAAACAATTTACAGAAGTGACGCGGACAGCAAGTTCAGAACATGAAAGACGATGAATCGCAACCTGAACGCACAGTTCCGCCAGAGCCGCGCCGTTATAATATTAGATACGCAGAAATGCGAGGAACGTTTTGTGAACTTCAGAATGGAGGAAACGGCGGGTCATACAGGTGTACTGCTTTGCAGTCGAGCGATGTGTGGCAACTCGGGACGAACCTGGAATGTAATATGGTTGCAGCCTGTAGGCTTACCATTAGGTTTCGGGAACGAAATGAATACGTTCAACATTAATAGAGGGGTACGTAGGTGCACGGCTTGACAAAAGGACGGCCGAACGAAAGTGTGCAGCGACGAGCGATTTCAATCCCTCGTTCACCGACCTCAGCAAACGACACAGCACCGACGAAAAAGCTGTAGACTAGCGCGGAATGAACGAGACGTAATTTCGTTGGCAGTGGTAAGTGAGGAATGATGAATGCGCCGAAGAATGGACAGGACAGTCTAAGGTCATCAGCAGTACTCGCAAACGCGCGGCGGCGAATGAATCAGCGGAATAGCCATGAATGCCATAATAATCATATATAGCAGAACTGGTATCGTAATAAATAAAGAGGTATCGGAAGCAGGAATCTACGAATCGCGACGGTTGGAATCTTGCGAAGCTGCTTTCCTAAACAGGTCTCGGGGTCTCGGTCTTCGGGGCGCGTACAGTACAAAGAGATGTGTGTCGTACGAGCGAGATGAAGATTTTGTAGCGAGTATATAAGAGGCGGGGGCAACAATAATAATTTTATATCATATTATTACAATATTTTATAATAACATCACAATAATATTATAGCAATACACCAGTATGGCCCGTCGTTTTCCTCTATCCGTCGTTCGTTCTTAAGCGAGCAAAGTCGGTGTTTCCCGCATTTCTCATTATAATTATTTCCTTTATCTATGACGGTGCGGCCCGGGGGGAAACCGCACTGTTTTGTTGGTGTGAAGCCGCTTCTCGCTGGTGTAACACGAGGCTGAAAAGCGCACTTGATGCTAAGGGGCTCGAATTCCTCCCCCCCTTGGAGCGAACGTCCTCGGGCGACTCCAGGCCGATCTATGATACCCGTCGTAGCTCCGAATGGAGGGCCTTGGTTTGTAAGGGCTGGTGAGTATCGCCTTCCCGGAGGATATCCACCTTCAGGTGGGGAAAGAGCGAGAATCAAGTGTGCCTCGTGCCGTTGCTTTCGGGGTTCGGCCCCGGGACCTTCGCCTCCTGGCAAATCGCACCACTGTAACACGAGGCTTAAAAGCGCACTTGATGCTAAGGGGCTCGAATTCCTGTTACAGCTGGCGCCTTCCTGATGTGTAGACTGTAGAGGTTCGCCGTCAGCCTTATTCGTGTCCGCCATCTGCCTCGCTGTTCCTAATCGATCAATCACAACACTCGCTCGTCACCCAAGCAGGGAGGTCGACAGGGGGGGCTCTTGCCCCCCTGTCTTTAGGGGGGTGGCCCGCCCCCCCGCGCAAACCCTTTTGCATCCCTGATTAATTAATCTAATGGGGGGCTGTTATTATTCAGTTATTAGTATTGTTATAATATTGCCCCCATGACAAACGGTATGGCATTACCTTAGCAGAGAGGAAGTTTTTGCAGCAAATTCCTCATCAGAAGTCGCTCTGCTGGCTTGCTTGATGGCCGCACCAAGGCAGGCACCTATCGATATACAGCAGCTGCAGGCAATTAAAGGACATACAAGCAAGGTGTTAAAGCTTTGGCAGGATGTATTGTACATACCGTGAGTTGGGGGGAGTCATCAACTCCGGACAGGGCTAGCTGGGGCCCGCCGTGCCGTCTCCTCCTATCCTCGCTCGTAAAGACAAATCTGCCTGTAGTCGGAATCCCCCGCCCTGGATACCCCTAGGCAGGGCGAAATCATGACCCAGCACGCGGCGGCGTGCAACGATGTAGTAAAATATCGTCACTCAATGCTGCACTCTAGCAGAGAACGGTAGAGTACGGGCAAGACGGACCAACCACGCAATGAAATGCATGGAATGAAAACCTTGTGAAAGGAAGAACAAGCGAAGTATATGCATGCATGCGGAAACTGTGCAGATTAAGGCCCTGCAATGACCCAGAATACCGCCGTCGGTCAAATTTTCACAAGCAGCATCGCTAACAATAAACCCATAGAAATACATTGATATACAAAAGCGAGAAAGCCTTTGTAGATAGAGCGTTTGACGTGATCGGCATGTTTAGCCAACGGCGGCCCCCGCGGCCGCCCACGCACTACGAGCGTAGGAAACGCCGCATTGCCCCCATACGACGGCTTTCAGATGCTAGCCAGATGCATACATTGACATTACCTCATCAGCAGGTTGGAGCGATGATGATTGTGTTGGTAAGTGCTTTTAAGCTGTCATTCTGCCCTCTCAGACATTTACGAGCGATGAATTTGCAAACCGGCGTCAACCTAGAGAAGAAGATCCAAACGGGCCCATTGTAATTATATTTAACACATGGAAATTGAACAACTTGCACCGTTGAGGCCGACAGCGAGCTTCCCGTACACGATTGGATAAAGGTGAGCGTAGAAACCGCCGCCATACTGAATTGCCCCCATGACGGAACTACATACGACGGCTTGCAGATGCAAGCCAGATGCATACAATGATATTACCTCATCAGCAGGTAGGAGCGATGATTGTGTTGGTAAGTGCTTTTTACGCTGTCATAGAACCTAAAGTCATAGAAACACCCCTATTCATTCTGCTCTCTCAAGCGATGAATTTGCAAACCGACGTCAATAGAAAGAAGATCTAAAAGGGCCCACTGTCATCAATTCAACAATCCTAATGGAAATTGAACCGTTGAGGCCGACAGCTTCCCGTACACGGTTGGATATTGGTGTATGATAAAGCGCAAGGCAGGTCCCAACTACCTTGTCAACGAACCACCCCCTGGTTGCAGACCACAGCGAGCCACCCGTGACTCTCCGAGCATTGCATTCGTTGCTTTGTTTAGAAGACAACTTTTCATTAATACAGCAGTATTAGCGGTGCGTGAAGCTGACCTGTCTACCCAAAATGACCTAAACGCTGCATTCGTTTTCTTACAGGAGTAACAGCGACATTCCGCGTTTGTTGCAGGTTATCTGCTAGTGCGCGAGCTTCGTGAACAGAGGAATTACTCATCACTATTTCAAACGGTGTCTTCTCTGCCACGCCCGCTTTGCTGCGTTCGTCGGCTGCTAACAGTAACATTGCAATTTGATCCGAGCCCGCCGGTTGCGGGCACGCGCATATTACAGACCAACGAAAGGCTCAAACCGAAGTCTACTCAGGCCGTGAAATGCAGACTTAGGAAAGGGACCCCTTCCCCCCCAGGTGCTCCCAACTAAGGATGGAACTAATGTCCCAACCGAAACTCTTTCCTTGGTTTGGTATGAAAAATTCTCGGGCCAAAATGATAAAAATATGGCTCCAGCACTATCAATGGAGCCAATCAATACAAACTGCTGTTAGTTTGGGACACCTGCATGATCAGCTGGCATCATCTTCACGAGCCGAAAGTGCGTGGGCACTCAGGTCGTCACGGGAACACGGGCAGAGTTGACAAAAAAAACCCGGTTTTGTGCGCCCTTTGACGGATGCGTGGGGCGCCGCTGGGGCTTCAGAACAACATTCTACGTAGGCATTTGCCCGATAACTTCCAGCACCGCACTTATCAAGCAATTCTGGATCGCCGCCGGCCCCTACTTGTGTCATAGGAAATGACTGCAGGTCACACTCGTATGTTCGTGACTGTATTACCAGGTCATGGAGAACCTGACAATGCGCAGAATAGAACACGTGAACAATGTATGGTTCTCCATCATTCGATAGCGCTCTCTCGGTACATTTTGCCCAACGAATAAGACAATTATCACAAGTGTGGTCGCCAATGCGCTTACCACTGCCATGTTGGTCGGCGCGTGCCGTGGATCGCACAGGTCTGAAGCTTTTTTCATTACCTTCATGTATGTGGCTTCCAGCCTCCGTTTCTGCCCGCTTAATCCGGCCTTCAGTACGAACGGTCTGGGCCGTGTACGCATAGAAACGATGAATACATAACGTACAATCATTTATAAAATCAATCTCTTATTGTGGAATTTAAAAATTGCGCTCGATCAGAAGCAGATCGGGCTCCCTGCGCGAATGAACCCGGTTTGACGAGGTGTGATGGCGACAAGCCCTCTTCTCGATGTAACGTACCGCATCACCATTTAAAAAAAGGCTGTGTGAACCCCGCTCGCAACCCCGGATGCCCCGGGGCTGTTCCCTTCAATTCGTATCCCCGGGGCTTCCAGTATCCCCGGGGCTTACTTGCGATTTTCTGCGGCTGTGACGAAATAATCGCCTACTGGCCTAACCAGTAAGCGCACCTACCGCCACGGCGGTCATCCGTGTGCTCGAGCACAGTGCCCAAAAAATACCGGCACGGCGGTGCTCGAGAACAACACTTAAAAAATAAACGATATCGTCCCTAAAGTATATTAATAGAATCGCTACACAAAAAAACCTATTTGCCATCTTTTTCCCGCCGAAAGCACGCATCTACGGCGACTGGCCGTCCTGTACGGCATTTCACGAGAACCGCGTGCTCAGCCCGCTGTGCGCAGCTGAAGGGCGTGGCTAGGCGGCCAGGCGGGGCGTATGGGCACGAGGTACGTACTGGTCGCAATTGGACACGACAGGGAGACACAGCTGGCTGGGCGTGTGTTGATTGGATAGTCACGATTGGTAGTTTTCTTGGCGGTCCACCTGCTGCCTGTTGTGATATGGATCCACTGTCTACTTGGTTATGCTGTGGCAGATGAGGATTACTGTGACATACAACTGTGTGTGTGGTTCAGAGCAGGCGTTAAGGGTGTCACACCGCTCATGGTACATTTGTTTCCGTGGAATGTGTTGGAGATAAATCACGATAGATATTGCCACACAGGATAGCGTCTTGTGTGCTATGGCTCCACGCACACACCCATCGAACACTTAACGATGCATGGTGCGTGTAGCTCAATCATGATGTTCAACATGATGTTCCGGCTGGCCGCGAGCACATCATGCAGTGTAAATGTAAAATTCGCGCCGTATCTTGACTGTTTGCCTATCTTTGACTCTATCTATCACTCGTCGCTGCTCGTACCTTGACCATCAAGCACCATTCGTTCACATACATGTCTGCAACTCGTGCTGGCCGAGAAAGCAAGACCAAACATATGGACAAGTCAAACCAAAGTATCAGCAGCAGCTAGTATGGAAGCGCATTTATTGGTACAATACGGAGATATCTACCTAGGCAGCATGGACAGTAGTCCTAGGTACGCCTGGCTCACTATTGTGACAGATAACAGCTTAAAGGCAGGCAACTGACAGATAACAGCCGTTGACATCCAAACCAAGTCCTATCTGTGCTAAATGTTGACATCCTGTTACAGTCTAAGTATCATGTCATCCACTAGCCGGCTGTTGACTGTATGTGTTGTACAATCACATCTGATCATACCTACCCTACCCGTCAACACGCTGTGACACCCAAGGCATGCCGTCCCTGCCCTAGATGTCAACAGCCTGTTACAGGCTGTAACATAAACCACGGATCCCCTACATCCGAACAGTGACAGGCTCCCGACAGGCTCCGACAGGTTTCTGACAGCCTGTTATGACATTGTCACAGTCGTCGGAGAGTTCTGATATCTGGCCATATTGTCAGGTCCGCCATACATGTTAGCGCCTGTCAGACCCCCTATGAGTTGGTAGGGGCTCCGAATGACGCAAAAGGTCTTCGAACAACTTACAGGTAGTTGGGCCGTCGTGGGTCATATAAGGGACACCCCGCGCGTTAGCTGCAGCCGGGGGCGGGCCGGGCAGACACCGTACGTTCAGCCACAGCAGTTGCAGATAGGCGGCGGCCGCAGTTGGCTGGGTGCATGGCCTGCCCCGAAGGCCCCCGAGGGTGGTGCTGCATACATACGCGGCGGAAGCTGACCGACGGCGCGCAATCATTGATAAGGTAAATAGCGCGCGTTTGTTGGTATGGCTGTAGCACATGCCGCTGCTCGAACTACCATTGCGCAAACAGCCATCACCGACCGCATAGATACACACCGCTCAAGTGCGTGACTCCATTCATCCGTCATCAGTCTCATCACCCGCCGCCACGGTCGTGTAACAATGAACAGACATATCATACATTTGCAGAACTCAAGTGCGTATATATGCCAAGCAGCATTAATGAATAAATAAGGTATTCGTGAAACCCCATGAGACTGCGTGTATGTCTAGTAGTGACAGCCCAAACGATCACATAGCCCTGCCTGGAAAACCCTAGATAACTCTGCGTGCTCTGAGAAGCATACATAAGCCGGGTTCCTAAGGATGGGGCAGGCGCTCTCGAACCGCCGCGGCAAGAACTAACTGGCATTGGTTACGTATTAGTCGGATCAAACCGCCGCCGCCGCGCGCGGTTACATGCGACCGACAATAGATCAAACCCGGTTCCCCGTCCCCCATTTCCTCGCTAACGAACCGTGCATGCGAATCGGACGGAGCTGCAACCCAATGACCGATCTGCTAGCTGCCCGCTGGCCCGCATTATTGATCACAGTCCTTCGTTCCCTGGGTTCCATCATGGGTTCGACGGTCGCGTGGTGGTCATCTGTATCGGCGGCAGTGGTGGCAGACGTCCCTGCTGCGGCATCGGCGGTGGGCCACCACCCGGTCTACCTCCTGGAGTAGGACCTACGCTGGGGCTGCTGGGGCGGGGGTTGGGCGTCGGGGGCATTACTGCTGGCGGTGGGCGGGCAGCAGGGGCGTTGGCGGCGGCTGCCTGGACTGCTGAGTGCTCGCGAGTAGTGCTCGGCGGCGGGGGCGGCGCAGCAGCTCCTGCTGCAGCTGCTTCCCGACGCAGCAACGGCTCGAAGACGTCTGTAAGCTTCTCAACTAATTTTGCGACGTCGGCGTCGCTCAGTACTGCTGTGACCGCTGGAGCCGGCGCCGGCGGCGGCGCAGCCGTGGGCGGCGATGAAGAAGCGGCCGCGGTGGAGCCGCCCTCGCCGCCACCGCCGCCGCTGCTGATCCGCCGGCGGGCGTCCGTCCGTTGCTGCTGGGCAGACTCGAGTCGCTCAAATCGCTCCTTGACTTGGGTTTGGGTTTTCGAGAACTCTGACATGAGCCGCCGAACCTCGTCCACTCGCTCGCTCAAGTCGGGCTCGTCCTCGTCGGCCGCAACTCTAGTGTCGTCCCGTCGCTGCGCACGGCTGCGCTCCGGCTGCTCGATCGAACATCATCGTACAGGATTTTAATCAGGCACGCACGCAGCCGGGCCGGACAGCAGCAGGGGGCAGGGGGCGAGCATGTATGTATCCGTCGTTGCCGGCGCGCGGGGACAGGGCGGAGATATCCGTGTTATTAAAGGGATGTTACAGCGGATCCCGCGGGTCATCGGTGACAGCCGGAGCAATGTATACGTATGTATAGATTCGTTAGTGGCCGCGGTGGAAATCATTTATGTGGGTGCCAGACATGCAAGCAGATAGCCTGACTTAGAGGCGCCCGTGTATGGCTAGTATGGCATGTGCGGCAGGGCTTGTGGGTGGGTGAGCTACTCTTATTATAACAGCATCACTTTATTATGCGAAGGCTGGATTAGATGGATGGCACGCCTGTACGGCAAACACTCACCGTGATGAGGTACACGAATCTGGCGTGCTCCGACTTGTTACCGCTTTTGCTGCCGCTGTTGCTGGCTTCATCCGACAGTGGCGCCGAAAGTGTCGTGTATATCCAGTCGATCAAGAGCCCCTTACTGTCGCCGCCGCCACCCCTGCGACAGCCTTGACAGCATCGCGCTACCCACAGCAGAGGCCATCCCAGGTTGAACCTCCGCAGCAGCGACTCTGTGCTGACGATTAGGAAGGCCTTGTTGCGCAGCGACTCATACCTCGCGTTAGTGCGAATTGTGTTGTACGACTCATTGACGATGGCAATCAGCAGGTTCAGCAGCACGATGGTCACCTGCATGTTGGGAGCGGGTCCGGAATACATAATACATAAGGTTCATTACGGACGACTGTTCATTCGCGTGCATACATGGCACGTACACGTAGGATTTAAAGGGAATGCGTGATGAGGTAGGTTATGTAGACGGCAGAGCTGGTCCGGCGTGAACAAACACACTATCAGGTTAGCGATATAGATAGATCCATATTAGGGGCGTGCTTGCTTTGTTTGGAGCCCGAACGGACAAGATGTCAATCATTGCCACAAATGACATTGCAAATTCACGGCGAGGTGAGCAGTCAGTCAGCGGTGAGGATAGATGACGGAATGCAGGATGCGCCACAAATTGCTGAACACCTACCTCAACCCACGATAGATGAACAACACGCACCGTTGGGGCAGAGTCATCATGCTCGCTACTGCCTGGCCGGTCGGTGCCTCACGTCACCCTGCCTGCTGCTCATCACAAGAATTGTCACCCGCTACGTATGTACTCACCACCAACATGAAGAGCGCAATGAATATGCTGATGGCCGATGTCACGGTATGGTTGGCCTCGAGGTCTGCTTGGGTGCGCGGGTACGTATGTACCACATGCGCGCAGGGGTAGGAGCGAGGACAGAGTGGCAAGTCGGAGGAGGCCGGCCACAGGTGAACCAAGCCCACCAAGGCACGATAGGTGCGCCAGCAATGCGTGTGCGTGTGCGTGCGCATGTATTTGTTCGATGTGTACATCCGTACGCGCGTGGCATAGTGCGTGTTTCGCAAGGAACGGAATGCATCCCGTCCGTCCGTCCGTCCGTCCGTCCGTCCGTCCGTGTGTCCGTTTGTGCGCAGCATGTTGTGCTGATGAGGCTGACACCATACGACCCACGCTCATGAAGAAGAAAAGGGCAATGGAAGGCCACCAACAAGGAAATGAATACCAGCGATGCGCATTCTGCTAGCAACCGCCCGGACCTGAGAGACTGAGGCCGCGGATGCGTTATTAGCTGCCGTCTAGGATAGCTAGCTGCAGCTGGCCGGATCAATCGATGAACACGATCTAGGGGCGCATCAACACTGCTATCATCTGCTATTAGGTGGCGTCCGAATGAATCGCCTCCCGTATATGGCCACGGGATCCAACGCCCGCCAGGCAATCAACACGATATATAGATGCAGTACATACAGCACGCACGTGCAAACCGTACGTGCGCACACAGCTGCGTGACACCGTTCGCCGCCGCAACCCATCCAATAACGGAACTGCTGCTGGGCTGGGCTGTGTCGGTCGGGATGTGGCGGGCCGTACATGTGGGGGCCCTGTGACGGCCGGCATGCATTGTGAGGGGACTCCAAAAAACACATTTGCGGAGGCGGCCCACCGCCGATCGACCGGTGCAAGATGGTGTAATAAGCGGAGGCAGTATTTCGTTCGCGTCGGCTGTAAGAGATACTTGCATACCTATCCGCCCAAGTGCCTCCTCACATCTCCCGTTCCGTGCCCTTCCCACCCACCCATCCCTAGCTTCCCGGCCCTGCACACTATTCGAGTTCGCACCCGTAGAGGACCAGGGATCGTCCAGGAAATTCAGATCGAAATCTCCGTATATCATGGTGTACAGCTTCATTATCACGACCTTCCACTCGTTGCCGAGGTCGGCTTGATTTCCCTGTGGGCCGGGTCCGTGGGCAGGTCCGTCCGGCAGGTATGTAGGGCGAGGCCGCACGCGACTATATATGTACCGTCGTAATAAACCCTATATATAATCCCTATATATAATAAACCCTATGTATAATAAACCCTATATATATATGCGCCAAGCAACCTTCTATCCTCTGGAAGGTGCAGTAGCGGTTTGTCACTGGATTGTTCGCTCGATGTATAGCGTAGTTGGATGTGCTTCGGATTGATAGAGCAGCAGGAACCCCCGTGCACGCACCATGCACGGCGTGCGTAAAGTCGTAACCCTACCCAATCAACACGTCGATTGACCGCCATATGGATGCAGTCGCCTCACGCACGTCCGTCCAGCCCCGCACTACTACGTATCGATCAGCGAGGCACCTACGTACCTGAGCCAGAATGATGGACACGGCGAAGCCGAACACCACCACCACCAGGAACGCTGCGAACATGGCAAGAGCCTGGAACGTCGACAGCACCATACTGCGTGCGACAGGTCAAGCACGACTGGTCAAGCACGACCATACTGCTGCGTGCGACAGGTCAAGCAAGCAACGGGTGGCGCGGGCCGGGTGTGTGTAATGCGTGCGACAGGTCAGAAGGTACGCAAGCGCAACCGTCTCCTGCATGGGGCTGGTTACACATCTACACAACGAGCAGGGTCTTACGTACTTCTATCTGCCCTGCCGGTCCCCGGCGGGCCGTATGTATACGTGCCGCTGTCACTTCAGTTTATTTATGTGGGCGAACGAATCCTCCTGTTCAAGCCCGTTCGTTGCAGGGACAGGTCACGGTTGTCCTGAGTTCCGCGCCCTCGTTAGTTTCCCATTTCCATCATTGTCTCCTCCCATCTGTCCTCATGCATCGATGCCCATCGATATCTCGCTCGGGGTATGCTATGTGCGATGGCCCACCTCACGAACTCCCCCAGCCTGTCGAACGCCATCGCGTAGTACAGCAACCGCGTGAACAGCAACAGGGTCTGGCCAGCGATCATAAGCCGCAGCTCGTCCGGGCTGACCTGCAGCAGGGGTTTATTTGTTGCTTGGACGTAACTTAGTTATGTCCGTCCAAACGAACCATGCATGCGAACAAAGGAATGAGACGCTTGTGATATCAGCAGCGGCTAGGGCGCGCATTGAACCGCAACCTAGGCGATGATTAACCTCAGCCAGTGTATAAAGAATATATATTTAGTCACAAGGTAGAACCTTCCAAGATGGATGCAGCCCAATCAAGCAGGCATACATAGCATACAATAATAAACCGGGAGCGAGCTTGCGGCGCTATCTAGCGGCGCAGGGCCCTGCAGGGCTGAGGTCGATCCGGCAGTAGTACGGATACAGCCAGGTAAGCCAGCAATAATGTGTCCGGCTAATCCGGCAATGCGGTACATATTCGTAATAATCAAGCATGAAATGAGGAGCAAGCCGTTCGTTCTACCTCCGACACTACTACTTATTATAATAATCCGTCACGCTCGCGCGCGTGCAACGAGTAGAAAGTCGCGTCCGGCGGACCCCGCCGACCCGCCCCACCTCCAGTGGCCCCAGCGAGCACATGAAGTGCGACACGATGATGACGGTCATGAGCACCACCGACAGGATGTCCAGGACGTCCCAAGCGTGATAGAAATAGCGCCGACCGAAGTGCACAATCTGCAGACAGAGAGAGATATAGACAGACATCACATAGCAGGTAATTGCAAGAACGAACACGCACATGAATATACACATGTACACACTACTCTGCTGTCACCGGCGGCGCAGGCAGGATGGCTAGAGAGCGAGCGGCGGTGGGCAGGCAGGATGGCTAGAGAGCGAGCGGCGGTGGGCAGGCAGGATGGCTAGAGAGCGAGCGGCGGTGGGCAGGCAGGATGGCTAGAGAGCGAGCGGCGGTGGGCAGGCAGGATGGCTAGAGAGCGAGCGGCGGCGGTGGGCAGGCAGGATGGCGTAGATGCATGCATGGCGCGACTGTGCGGGGCGGAGAGCCGAGAAAGGTAGGTGGGTCTGGCTTGGTGTCGCTGCTGTAAGCCCGGCGCCTGAGATATATAGGAAGTAAGGTGGGTAGGCCTAAGGGCGCCCCGTGCGTGTGACCCGCCGCCTGCTATGCCCGCTTGCTGAACGAGACGCTAGGCCAGCGCTACGGTAGCTAGAATAAATTAACCAAGCTGATGACGTCTTCCGTGAGAACCCATCCCGGATCACTCCAGACAGGAAGCGGCGATCGATGGCGGGTTGTGGGGGCGGGGCCTACCTAGCTAGCTGGGCCTTATTAAGCTAAGGATTGGATGGCTGCTGGGGTCGTACAATAATCAAGGCACACGCCGCGTATCGATGCTGCACCTGCTACTGCTACGAGCGCTGCTGTACTTGAAAGCCTTCGCTGTACATACCGTTAAACTGTAATGAGTAATAGTGGGACTACGTACGGTAGTAGTGGGACTACGTACGGTGATAGTGGGACTACGTACGGTCGCGAATTGCGTGCCAGCGAAACCACGCACGGCCGCCTAATCAAGCGTTCGAGTGCTATAACGGGACGCGTTTCAAACCGCACGCAAGCGAACGTATGGCGGGGCAGCGAGGGCAGCCGCAATAGCTGTGCAGATAATGCGTCCTTCCCCGCTATCCCCGCGCGCGCCGCCGAGAGAGCACAGACGCACGACATTGTGCATTAAGAATGACGTATCCGAAGTCATCCATGCGCATAGCCTGGATCAATATGGCGAACCGCGCGCACCTAGTTAGCTACAATTTGAAAGGACTGGCGAGCGTGCGTGGATTGCTTGGCCCACAACAGGCGACCGACCGACCGACGGGATAATGAACTAACACGCACCTCCTCTGTCTACCTCGCTCCGTCCTCCCTTGCCCAGCTACGTACGTAAATACCTACACATGCTGCAAATATATCAAGCACGCTCCTGCACAACGCCCTCGATTTTTTCGGGTTGATTTTTTTTTCAATTTAGCCCTCGAATCGCCCTGCCCACCCACCCACCTGGCGCATCTCCTGCAGCGCCAAGTCGATTGTGATGGCCCCCAGGGCGATCAGGTAGCCCAGCTCCAGGGTTGTCGGGGCGGGTAGCTGGCAGCTGGGGGGGCCCTGTGCGCCGAACATGATGCCGCCGCGGCCTCCTTGGCCTACGCCATCACCGCCACTATTGCCACCTGTATCGCCTCCGCTGCTGGTGCTGTTGCTGCCGCTCGTGTCCTTCAGTATCCTGCTGCGTGCTTCGGCTCCGGCGGCAGCAGGGCCGCCGCCGCCGCCGGATCCCGGCCGGCCGTCAATGGGCTCAATGTCCTTGACGCTGAAGCCGTAGACCAGAAACACAGACATGTAGATGAGGTGGAGGACCAGCTGTGTACAAGGCAACAGTACGGCGGGGTGTTTTGTCGTACATACGACATACAGCGGTACGAAAGTTGGCAACGAACCTACCATTTCTATACTATGGGGAAAAGCGGGAACAGCCGACTGCTGGTGGGAGCTGATCGTGTGAACGAAGAGCCGGCCGGCGGACAGTCCATACCGCTGACTCTCACGACAAGGGCGGGGCGCCTTACTGCACCTTACTTGCATCTACATACATCACAAGCAAACTCAGAGTACCAGTTACAAATTAACTGACGACACACGAATGGACACGCAATAACATCGGCTCCGCGGTGCGCACGTAGGTGCAGTCAGTATGACCCCAATCCCGATATATAGCATGCATATATAGGTGCGTGCAGTCCGTATATATCACTCCAATCATATATTTATATACGCTTGTGGCGTATGCCACCGCTGGCCTGCTGGCTGGGGTGCTCTGCGCCCCCGCCAAGACAACCCAGCTTGCTAAGACGGCATGCCCGCCCAGCGGCCCATCCGGGCAGCGCAGCCGCAAACCTTAGGAACAATAATGGCACGGATGCTTTTCGTTTCACCGACCCGCGCAGATGGCTGGAGCAGCAGCGCAGCGCAGCTAGCGCACCTGCATCATGATGAAATACTTGGTGAAGTAGTGCCACTTGTAAGTGATGAGCGCCCGAAGCACCTTTGAGTTGAAGACGGAGGACGGCACGTCGGGCGCTCGGAGCAACTCCTCCAGCAGCTTCGAATCGTGCTGCGTACTGAAGTCCACTGTCATGGGCACCTGCGTGCATGTATGTATGCGGGGCCGCGGAGGGATGGAGGTCCCACAGTCAAATAATGATGCGGTGGCACGCATGTGTATAACAAGAAGCCATGCACGCATGTGTATGTGGATGGGGCAGCGGCCGCAGATGGATGGATGGATGGAGATCCCACAGTAGTCATCTAATGATACGGCGAAATAGACCCAACAGCATATCCCCAACGTGCGTACGGGTCAGCGGCTCAGGGCAGGGCTGAGCAGCACGGTAACTAACCGCACCGCACGATGCCACGACAGCTTGCTTTTGCTGTTCGTTGCGCATGATGAAGATACGGCAGACCGGCATACACGCAGTCCTGTTTGCAGGCTTTCGATCCGCGTTGTGGAGCACGTCTACATAGTCTACACCGATGATCCCGATGGGGTCCGCTGTAACATTCATTCATTCATAGTCTACATATCTGGCATCTACGGCGCGGCGGCTCTCGTGAGGTAGAGCCGTATGCACAATCAGAGCGCGCGCGCCCCCGATGCGTGCATGTGAACCTACCGCCGCGCACGTGCCGCGCACGTGCCGTCTATCTGCAATACATACCGACCGCCCAGGACGTCTATACACGCAACGAATCGACGGGTCGGAACGGACCCGCCAGGACATCTGATGATGAGCGATCGCCCGATGCACACATTTGAACGGGCGGTGCCGCCTGCTGTTTTATATAATAACGCCGCCGACCATTCAGGACGCACGCACGACGCACTTATGTGCAGCGGGCCACGCATCGCAGCAGGGCCCGGCGGTACCCTTTACAAATCAATCAACCTGCTGCTGCGTGCCTCCGAGCGACACACCTTCAGGCTACTGCACCAGCTGCAAATCCAGGCCGAGCGATGCTGGCGCAGCGGCTATCTAGCTAGCGCCTAGCGCTCCTACCTTTCTTCACGCACGCATGAGGCATGACGGACCCAGCTACATTAGCTACATACCTTGCGGCACGCAATCATGGTCGACCTGCGGCCCCATCCCAGCAGCCAGTTGACGACCGCCCAGTGCGGCGCGTTTACGCCGCGCCAGATCGAACTCCGCTTCCGCGGCGGTGTCGGGTCGCTCGGCCTCTGCTGCTCCGCGGGGACAACCTGGTTGCTGATGGCACGGCAGGGCAGTCTCCGCAACAGCTGCCACGCCGCCCGCAACCGCTGCCACGCCGCCCGCAACACGCCAACGACGGGCCACATCAGGATTATCACGACCCATGCGCAGATCCGCGTCAGCACGGCCAGCGCACCCAGTAGCGACGCCGCCAGAATCCACAAAGCCAGGCTGCCCGGCCCCTGGCTCAGGAACGCCAAGCTGATGCAGCCCACCGTGCGCTTCATGAGCTTGACCGTCGGGCTTCGAGCTTCGCGCCCGTCAAAGAGCAGCAGAAAGCCAAGCCAGGTGGTGGGCCGGATTAAGAGCGAGCCCTCGATGGTTGGGTCGGGGGTTGTTTGGGTGGAGAAGTGCTCCGAGTCTTTGGTCGAGACGCCGAGGCTGTGGCCGTTCGGGGCGGACTTCTGGCCGAAGGTGTGCTGGTCGTGGGTGCTGACGGCGATGGCCCGGAAGCCGGGTGTGAGCCGGAAACTGCAGTACAGACATGATCGAGACGGTGCGGATGGGCGTGCGGAGCCGCAGCGCAAAGTGTTGTTAACGAAGTTTGGAAAATCGGGAATGTACGGTTGCGGGGAAAGCAAGCAGCGCAGCGCAAGTCGTGTTGAATGGTAAATTGGTAATGGAACAGGAGTATGTAGGTGCAGGGGGCGATGGCGAGGGGTTGCAGGATAGGCACGTACGGGGACGCCCTCCAAACAGGTGACGGCGGCTGTGGCTGTACGGAGACGGCGCCGCTGCTGCCACCGTCACGGCCGCCGCTGTTGCCGGGCGTGACGGCTGTCACAGCCGTGACGACTGTACCTGTACTGCCACTACAGGCCGTCAATGTCACCAAGGGGGCCGCGGCGGCGGCGGCGGGGTAATGGGTATACGAGTGCGCGCGGCCGGACGCGGCTGTAAAATGAGTCACTTAACATTAAGTTCTCTTTTCAGCCTCGTGTTGCAGTCATGTCACCTGTGGACGTGAACGTTCATCACCCGGATCTCACGGACCTCGGCTTCCCTCCCCCCCCCCGGGCCGACTAGGGCCCCTTTGTGCGTTGCGTTGCGTCGTGGGTCAATATAACTTTCGCTCTAACGAGGCTCGCGCTGCATGCTGCCTCGTTTGCCTCGCTCGTTTTAATACTCCACGCACTGCAACCCGGTCCCAACCGTAATATTTTGAAGTCGTCCACTGCAATGCGATCCTCACCGCAATCCGGTCCGGATTACGCGTGAAGGTTTTCACAGGCACCATGTGAACATACACCGATAGATACACCGATATATATATATACGTATACCCACAGTCGCATCCAAAACTGCACATACCGTACCCGCCCTGATACATGTACGGCCAGGTTGCGCCCACGGGCCCCCACCCCATGCAGTACTCACGGCAGCACGTTGTCAAATGTGGACTCTTCGAGCTGCGTCAGGTCCATCTTGGCCAGCAGCGACACCGTCTGATGGGGGAATTGTCCGGCCAGCTGGGTGAGCAGCTCCAGGCTGAGCGCGGGCCAGGACTGTTTGTGGTCGCTCAGGAACTCCACCGCATCCTCCACCGCCTCGACGGAGTCGGCGGCGATGGCCACCGCGCAAGCCTTGACCGCCAGATTGGCGGCTGCGGCTTCAGCGGCAGCGTCCAGGTCGGCGGCGGCCGTGGTGTCGGCAGTGTCACTAGCATCTTCACTGCTGTCCTTGGCCCGCTATGTGCGACGGATCCACGAGAGGTGCGCACGTGGGGTCAAGGGGGTCGGGAGGTAGGGGACATTGGGATTGTCGGGGCCGGTGCTGTGGAGAGCCTGGCAGTCGTACACAGTGTACCTCATATGGTCGGTTGGGCACAGCACCATGTTTGTCAGCATGGTGACTACGGCAACCGCTTTGTTCAGGGGTGGCGGTTTACTGTGTGACGGTTTGCCATAATTAATGTAATTACGGTTGGACCCTACTTGGCACATTATTTTGACGGTATGACGGCGTAAGTGTAATTACGGTACATGGGTTAGCTGTCTTACGGTTAGAGGGGCTTCCCTCGGTCCAAGATGGCTAAACATACCGTCAACCAGGCGAATATCCACACCCCAGCGCTGATTCTGCCTGAGTCACATGCGTCCATCCAATGAGCGTAGACCAGAAGCCAACAGATGTGGGCTCCTACGCTACGCTCACATCCGTTTTGGCTATGCCATAGCACATTCAAAATGAAGTTTGTCTCAGTGCGCAACTGACATACCCAATGCCGAGTAAGGAAGAGGCACGCAAGTGTAGCCAGCTAGCCACAGCACATACGTACCGAGCTATCAATCAGCTGTGTAATCAACTCCTTTACACAAGTAGACAATGAGAAGACAGTCTGTTGCTTCTTCTGGCCGCTACATTTCAAGCTGTACACAGGGGCCAGATGACGAGCGGAACAGTGCATCTTGAGTTAGATGCCCGACTATAGTAAACAGATAACAATGTAAGAGAGCTTAAGACTGGATGAAATACCTTCAGAAAATCAATCTAATTCTGTTGTGGTCGTTGGCCGGTTGAACGGTCCGTCAGGCACGGTCTGACAGCGTTACGGTGCAGCAATTACGGTCCCATTATGGTGTTTATCGGTCCCATCATGGTGTTTATTTGAATCTTTTTATAAGTTCTTGTTTCCAGTTTGGCGGTCCATGAGCCTCTTGGCTCGTCTGCTGGACCGTACTAGCTAGAAGCTTGTAACACAAAAACGTCAAAACGTACCTGGAGAGTACGGTCGCAAGACTAAAATTTAAAGAAATTTTAATGTGAAGCACGGGCTAGCTATGCCGGGCGGGCGCAATCCCCGCCGCTCACTCACCCGTAAGGTTTCCTTCGCCACTTGAAGCAGCGCTGCAGCCAGCGGTTTACACGCCACCCCCGGCCGTTCCCGCAGCACACGCTGCAACTGATCCCAGTTTTCCTCTTGCAAGTCTACGCCGGCGCCGATTCGCCTGCTGTCCCTGCCCTTCCACCATCGGATGATGAACTGCACCAGTCGGTATGCGATGCGCTGAGCTCGGTAGCTGCTGTGTTTATAATCCAACCAATCGTTTTCCTGTCTTAGGTCCTGCGGGTCACGCCGCAGACGGTCCGGGTCTTTGGTACGCTGCCTCTGCTGCGCTCGGTCTCGGCCCTCGGCGTAGCCGATCCATGCAGCACAGAAACATCCCAGCACACTATCCGCCTTGGACTTCATCAAGATATTACGGAGGTCCGTCGGCGGCGGCTGAGATGTGCCGTTCGCCGTCGTGCTCTCATTCTGAAAGTCCAGGAGTCGCTCCACCAGCTCGTATTGGCCGGACTGGCAGGCGGCCTGCCGTACATGCGTCGTCATTTATTGCACGACACACACGCATGAACGATGAATGAGGCGCGGTTCATTCCGTCGTCAGCAGTGATCCGCACGCGCAGCATATATACGAGGAACGAACCGGGTCACTACCATGCGTGGGCCTCGACAATTTGGGGCCCTGCTGCCCCGGTAGGTGCGCCTTCGCTCAGCGCCACGGCTTCTCCCCGTGAGGCGGCATATATATTATTCACGCAACCGCGAGCGAGGCGGCATCGACTACCACAAAAGGCGACCCGCGGGGTCCACTGTAACACGATTCATGCGTGATGCTAATAATGCCACGTGTTTGGGCCCAAATGTTAACCTGACGGCGGCATGGGCACGTGTATGTCGGGCGGTAGGCCGCTGATGAGGGGCTATCGCGCGCGCGGCTTGAGCCAGGTGCGTGGGGGAGTCTACCCGGTCATCAGCCATGTGAGAATGAAGTGCCCGCCCGGCAATACGATCGTCACCCAAAGTCCCGTCCCTCATGCGTTAAAAACACATCTATTCAGCCCCGGACACTGATGAGTCAACACGTACCCGCAGTAGCTTCTTGAGCGTGTTGCTGGGGAAGTTCTTGGGTCCTTTCTGCTGGCGTGTCCGTGTCATGGCCAGCGTACTTCCCTCAGGGAGCTTCTCCGCCACGACCTGCAGCAGCTGCACCGCCAGATCTGCCAGCACTTTTGGGGCCACGGGATTGGGGCCGCCCGGAAGGTCGTCTGGCTCCGCCGGCGACGGCGGCGTTTTGGTCGGCCCCAGAAGGTCCGCTCGATAGGCCGCGTACGCCTTGCTGATGAGCGTCAGTTCCTTCTCCACTTCCACCCGCTGCTGCGGACTTCCATCCGCAGCAGCCCTCGTCAGCGCCTGCGTCACACGGCCCTTCAGCTCCTCCTCCGCTAGGTTCGCCTTCTCCTTGATACAGTCCTCGACTGAGATGCAAAGCCGGCCCTCCCGTGATGCAGCCGCATGATCGCGAATGAGGACCTTCCAGTCCCTCGGAAGCTGGTTGATGCTGTCCAGTTGGACCTCCCAGTTTGCCAGCTGCGCTACCACCGGCGGTGATGATGGTGATGCGGCCTGTCTACCCGACGACGATGCCCGACTACTAGCGCCCTGCCTCCGGCCAGCCGTCAGTGAGATGTTCCTGAGGGTACAGACTTCCAGGTTCGCAAGCACCACCACATCGCAGAGGGCCTTGTAGAAGGGCTGCACATCCGAGTGTATGGCGTTGCCTCCAACGGCATTGGGTGAGCGTCTGCTGGTGGCATTGTCTTCGTAGTCGACGTGGACCAGGTGGTAGGCGCTCTTCGTGAGATCCCGCAGGGTCGCCTCCTCGGTCGCCTTGTTGGGAGAAGCGCGGCTGGGTGGGAGGAGGCTGCTGCCCGCCGCGCTTGCAGCACCCTGCTGCTGTAGCTGCTGCGGCTGATGAGGGCGTGGAAGTAATAAGGCGTGACAGCAGCGGGCAGAGGTTATGATGGGGGGGAGGGATTTCGTCGGTGTATCTCAGCAGTAGTGGAATGGGACGAATTCCTGGGTACGTCTGACCCTGTTAGCCGCACAATGGCTGGATGGCGGGCACGATGGGGCGGGATGGATGCATGGTCTTTGCCGTGCGAGCGAGTCTCCCTTCCCTCGGGTCCGTCGTCAGAGCTAGATTGGCTCGTATGACCCCCGCTCCGACTCCAGCTGCCCGCTCTCACAAGACGATTTGCTCTGCCCTAATAGGACAGTGCTGCCTGGCCCGTGTGGCGCGCTGCAGGCTCCAGCCACCCGCCCGCCGGAAGGGTCTTCGACGTCGCGCGGAGCCCCCAACGAACTGTAACCGTTACTCGTACTGGGTGGTACAGGGGAGGCGTGCAAGCCATCCACGTCGACCCGAATGCCGTTACATTTAAACAAGGGTCGTCTAGAGTGATTAGTGGTATTTATTTACGCATCCGATTATGTACCCGTCGCGTATAAGGTACAGATAGAGTTGCGCCCCCGACTGCAGGCTATAACCAGTGGAAATGGAGTTATGAATACGTGATAACAAAGCTCTTCAAATGTTAATGTAAAGTCACCGTACGCATGAATGCCGGTAAGACTTTTAGCAACCCATGACGCCGCCATCGGGCGATTCCTCGCAGTTCGCCGAAACTTGCTTTGGAGTGAATTAAATAAAATGTTCACTGCATTCATTATAAACCCCTAAAGCAAAACAAGACGTGGTACTTTACCAACAACCTCCCGCTGAGCATCTACCAGACTGAAATTCGACGGCTTAAACTGCACGAGAGTATGTTACCTCTTCGAGGCTGGACGGTGCTCGAGGTGATGGTGGCATCTTGAATTATAGTGCCGGCCTGTTCAGGAAATCATCGGTAAACATGGACATCTGAACCAGCTTAAATTCAATTTTATGAAGATGACATATTACAGCAAAATTTAATACCAAGCGGTAGTATCACCCCAGCGTATGCCACTCGATGTTGCACCGACAGCTTTCCGTACACTTTATTCTACACAAAGTCCTTGCTCGTGTTGAGACAATGTTGGTTCGTTTCCGATTTGAGATTTCTTACACCTTCCTAATCTTGATAGAGGTATCTACTCCATGTGTTTCGGACAGAGCGTTTGGTCAAGGTAAATTTCTAAGATGATGCGTGCTCTGCATCAGTTTCTTTAGATGAAGTATATATGTAGTTAAAGGGTAGTGGTCATCATCCGGGCTATGCGGTGTTCCCGAGTTTATCCTCCAGGCTGATGGGGTAGGTCGTCCGCACATCGCTGCACGCTGCTTGCGTCTGGATCGCGTTCGTCATGCCAAATGACTTCCTGTGGCAAGTAAGGTTGATGAAATGGCAAGCAGCGGCTCATTGGCGCGGAAAATGGGCTCCTCAAAGCCTGCGTCCACGAGGGTCCACCTACCTCCCGTGCGCCGCCCGCCAGTTCGTCGTCAATCGAAATCGGCTATTTGCCGTAGCGTGCAGCACTGCTGCCTTTCGTTCTGCCATCTCATCACTCCTTACCACCAACGATAAGGGAGCATGTGCAGCTACTTCTTGCATCAACTTTGCGCTTTGGTTGGGGCGCGGGTGACAGGCAGGGTACGCGCGTATGCCGTTTCGCGAAGCGACAGCAGCCGTACACGTATCGTTCGGGCAGACGACCGGCTATGCAAATATTTCAACTGCGCGAGATATTTGAAATTTTTATGAAGTATTCAATGGTAGCTCCCTTAAATGCTCGGGACAACGGATGTACGACGGCCCGCGAATTGCGTATCGCACGAGAAGCGTGCCCCATCCTCCTCTCACCGAATTGAGAAAATACAATGTTCGCCGCTGGAGGCCCGTAGAGACAACAAGGGACCCGACCAAAGTGCACCCCACCCACCGCTCCCATGTGTAGTTTGGCCCGGGAATGTCAACAGCACCATGCCTCAGGACACACAGGACCAGGCACCAACGAGGACAACAATGCATAGCAGGAAGCGGCAACGAGAAATGCGCCAGCACCAGTGACGCAACACCACCACCCACATCACACCAGGGACACCCGCTGCAGTTGCACCCTACACGCCCAACACGCCAGCCCGCGACGGCAAGGAACGCACGGCAGCGGGGAGGCGAACCTATGCAACACCCCGGCAGGCAACGAAAGGATCAGACGCGGGGCCGCACGTCCCGCTCATGGCGGTGCCGGTCCAGGTAGCGGGCCAGCGTGGCGACGCTGCGCAACTGCCCAAAGCCCAAGAGGTTGTCGGTCCCCTCGCCAGCCGCCTCAGCGGCCTGCAGCGCGCCGCGGCGGAAGCTGTGCACCGTCTCACCCGCGTAAAGCCCGGCGGACTTCAAATGCAGGCGGAGGCGCGCCGCCAGGCTAGCGCTCTGCAGGGCCACGTCCTTGAAGCCCCGCTGGTCAGCCGTTAGGGGCCGGAACAGCAGATCTTGGACCGACGCTCCTGCGGGAGCGTCGGGCTGGTTGCAGCACCAGATGTAGTACGCCAGCGTACGCGGGAGGCAGAAGGCCGGCTCCACTGGGTTCGGCAACAGCCAGACGGGAGGTGCCCGCTCCAGTTTGTAGGTCTTGGTGCCCCGCTGGCGGAAGCATAACACGGGCCCCGCCAGCGGGGGGCCCCACTGCCAGGGCGGAGGCAAGGGGAACTGGGAGCTGGGCAGCTCGGGCCGGAAGGGATCCACAAAATCGCCCAGGCCCAGCTTGCCCATGTCATGACCCCGCACAGCGGTCTGCCAGAGCAACAGCACGCACAGCAGGTCCCGCAGCAGCACCAACCGCTCCAGGGGTGCAGTGGCTGGTCCGAAGAGACCCCACAGGTACCGCACCAGCCCCTGATACTTCTCAGGCGTCATGGGGATGGCGGACACTTCTGCGTATCCGATCGCCACCCGCGAGCGCTGATAGGCGACACGGAAGTCCTCCACCCACACGGAGTCACAAGGGTTACCCAGTCCGGTGGAAGCGTCGAAGCGGCCACCACGGCCAGCCCGGCCGAAGAAGCCGCTGAGCCCCGACAAGAAAGACTTGACAGCGGCGGGCCCCACAGGCCCCCCGTCACGCGCCCGGTGATTGGGCAGCCAGGCGGACACCACGAACACCAGTACGTCGTCGGGTGTGCAGTCCGCCCACGTACGACCCCGGCCGCAGCGAGCGAGCCAGCCCAGGAACTCCACAGCGGCGGCGTCCTGGCGCTGTACAGTAGTGGGAGCTAAGGCCCCCAAGAGCCACCGGTTCGCAGCCTCCAGCCCCTGCTGGTACACCACCTCCTGCTCGGCGGCCGAGGCGGGTAAGCCCGGACGGAGCTGCGCGGCTACCCGGGCTACACGCCCAGCGGCAACCCCCAGGGGTGCCACCACCTGTACGGGCGGAAAACAGCCGTTAACAAGCCGACCCTGCAACCATCACAGTACGCAACCGTACCTGAACAGGCGAGCCAACTCGCACGGAGGCGAAGGGCACACCGGCCAAGCTGGGCACCAAAGGGGCCACAGGAACAACCGGAGGTAGAGAGAAGGCAGCAGAACCCTGCGGTTACCAGCAAGCGTCAGCTACAACCAGAGCCGACCGGCGATGATTCCCCCGACACGGAAGCGGAGTGGCCACCCACCGCAGGAGGAAGGCCCGTACCCGCGTATCCAGCCACCGGGGAATCCCGATGCTTGCGGAGAGGACTCCGCCAGGCGTAGCAGCCTGCAGCAATGACGGATAGCTCCCGGGCAATCGATCGCCGCCATCCGAAGGTGCCACCCGCCGGGAAAGACAAGCGCTCCCCCCCCTCACCGGAACGGAAGCGGATCCGCCCACAGATGCTCCCACGAGGGGTGCGCGCAGCAGTCCGCCGACCAGACCGAATATGGTGTAGATGAGTTAGATGCCCGACTATAGTAAACAGATAACAATGTAAGAGAGCTTAAGACTGGATGAAATACCTTCAGAAAATCAATCTAATTCTGTTGTGGTCGTTGGCCGGTTGAACGGTCCGTCAGGCACGGTCTGACAGCGTTACGGTGCAGCAATTACGGTCCCATTATGGTGTTTATCGGTCCCATCATGGTGTTTATTTGAATCTTTTTATAAGTTCTTGTTTCCAGTTTGGCGGTCCATGAGCCTCTTGGCTCGCGCTCTCCCTAAATGCGGCCGAAACTGGACGGTTGGACGAGTGTGAGAAAGTCGGTTGCGAAGCGCAGGGAGCACCGTTCAGCCAGAAAACAAGTGTAGTCAACTGCACAATTTAAATTCTCTTGGGCACACTGAACGCGCGATGGAGTTACGCTAAGACTTAAAGCAGCGCTCATAGGAAATAGTAAATCGCGCCTGAAGAGAACGGCGCCCTGTAATGATCTGACACAAGGAACCAAGGGAAGGGAGGGGGCGAACGTTATGCAAGCATAATAGGCATGAAGGAAAGAGGTTCTGTGACTGCGGGCCGCCCCCGAGTGAGGCACAGGACCGACAGGCCGACCCCACAGCGGACGCAAGCGTCTCCCCCTTTAGCGCCCGGCGAGACGGGGCCTAGGGGAAGGGGCACCGGGCAAAACCCGACTTGCACATCGCCACCTGACGAACTCAGGCACGCAGCGAGCATACAATACCGAAGCCGGGTCGGCGCGAACCGCCACCCGAGCTGCGCTCCCCTCCCTACTGACCCGACGAACTCGGGCCCGGGATGCGGAAAACGAATACCGGGCAGTACCCGATCAGTTGCACCACAGCCTGACGAACTCAGGCAGACGGGCAAGCCATGCGATTAGAGGCCGGACTGGCGCGGACCACCATCGGCCCCGATCTCCCCCCCCCTCGGGACGGGGGGCCCGCGCAAAATCTGGGACGCAACTGACTCAACCCCGCTCGGCCGGGACCTGCTATCACAGGGTGCCGATAGCGGAGGGGGACGACTCCACGGCAGCGGTCGCAGTACGAAGGCGGTGCCCGGCACGTCAACCAGACGGCAGCAGAACCCGCCTATGAAGCGGCGCGCGGCGGGAGAAGCCGGCACCTCAGCGGCGGGTGCGACCACAGCTGCACCCCAAGGCGCGCCGGCCACCACCGCAGCCGCAACGAGCGATGGGGCCGGCGCGGCGAGGGTGGCCGGAGATGGAACGAGGCTCGAGGGTACTGTGGCGAGTGAAACTCGAGCCACGGCTGCCGTACGCGAGGTGGAGGATGAGACCGGAACCCGTCCGGACGCAGGCCCCGAAGGTGTACGGATGGGGCACAACGGGACACCCGCAGGCCCCCACAACGGAAACGGGAGCCGGGGCACGGCCGAACTCCCGGATCGACTACAGGCGGCCCCACCGGCTGCCAATCACCCGACACATTCGCCCCAAGACCGTCGCCCCGTGGGACTGGGCAGTGCGTCACCGCTGGTGACCCGCTCGGTTCAGATTGTGGCGTCCCCGGTCCCCGGCACGGCTCAGGAGGCGTTTGGACACTCCCGGCCGGGCAGCAGGCCAGACGGCACAGCAACAGGCGGGCGCGGCGGTGGGCGCCGGGGCCATGGGGCCGACGGGACCCACAGCCGCCCAACTAAATCTCTGCGGGGCCTTCGCGGCAGCAGCGCCGGGAGCACCAGGACTGGCATGGCACCCAGGCCAGGGCGGCGGAATAGAAGCTCTGGGGCCCACGGGCGGCGGTGCTGGGTACGGCAACGCGGCTGTACATCCCCTCACCGCCGTCGCGAAGTGGGGGCTATACCAGCACCTCCTTCAGCAAGGGTGGCCTGGCCCGCTAGCCGCCCAGGCCACAGGCATGTTCGGAGACGTTAGCTCCACGAGCTTCCCCATGGCAGGCCTGGGGGGTGCCGCACCCTCAGCAGCAGCACCCACCCCTTTTGGCGGCCAACTGTCAGCGGCGGCCCAGGCGACCTGGTTCTGCGGTGGCCCACTGCCAGCGGCGGGCCCCCCGTTGGGCGCTACACACGGCCCGGCGATGGCCGGCTGGCCCGGTGGGGCGACCGCGGCAGCGGCGGCTGCGGCGGCCGCGGGGCTAGGCCAGATGCCCCCAATGTTCCCGGGCCAGCCAAGGTGGGGGCCCCAGGCCGGATACCAACCCGTGTCGATGGCCCAACCTGCGACCGGGCCAGTCCACCCGCCAGGCAGCAACCGGCCGCTGATTGACGCGGTGGTGGTGCCAGAGCGACAGTACGACGCCGACGGCCAGCCTACCTACAAACTACAGTACATGCCGCTGCTCCGGGACCTCAACGTGCGGGACCTCAACGAGAGGTTTGGTTCAGTGACGCAAGCTTGTTGGCCCATTCCTCCTTACGAGGCCTAAATGCGCCAGGTTGCAACATGACGCCTAACAGCAGTGCGATCACACTCAGCGTGAGCGCCAGAGCCCCGATGTGCGTCCACGTTGGGGCACATTCTCGTCTTCCGCTCATCATGTACCCTATCTATGCATTAAGTATGTCGAAACGTTCCTTTCATTTCCTTGTTCACTATCGGGCTCCAGTTCACAACAGTGTTATGCTTGCATAACGCTTGCACGTCCGGCCTGGTTCGCCCCCTCTCTTTCCTTGGTTCCTTGTGTCAGAGCATTACAGGGCGCCGTTCTCTTCAGGCGCGGTTTACTATTTACTATGAGCGCTGCTTTAAGTCTTTCCAGGGATTGTTCTTAGCGTAACTCCATCGCGCGTTCAGTGTGCCCAAGAGAATTTAAATTGTGCCGTCGACTACACTTGTTTTCAGGCTGAACGGTGCTCCCTGCGCTTCGCAACCGACTTTCTCACACTCGTCCAACCGTCCAGTTTCGGCCGCATTTAGGGAGAGCGCTTGGCTCGTCTGCTGGACCGTACAAGCTAGAAGCTTGTAACACAAAAACGTCAAAACGTACCTGGAGAGTACGGTCGCAAGACTAAAATTTAAAGAAATTTTAATGTGAAGCACGGGCTAGCTATGCCGGGCGGGCGCAATCCCCGCCGCTCACTCACCCGTAAGGTTTCCTTCGCCACTTGAAGCAGCGCTGCAGCCAGCGGTTTACACGCCACCCCCGGCCGTTCCCGCAGCACACGCTGCAACTGATCCCAGTTTTCCTCTTGCAAGTCTACGCCGGCGCCGATTCGCCTGCTGTCCCTGCCCTTCCACCATCGGATGATGAACTGCACCAGTCGGTATGCGATGCGCTGAGCTCGGTCGCTGCTGTGTTTATAATCCAACCAATCGTTTTCCTGTCTTAGGTCCTGCGGGTCACGCCGCAGACGGTCCGGGTCTTTGGTACGCTGCCTCTGCTGCGCTCGGTCTCGGCCCTCGGCGTAGCCGATCCATGCAGCACAGAAACATCCCAGCACACTATCCGCCTTGGACTTCATCAAGATATTACGGAGGTCCGTCGGCGGCGGCTGAGATGTGCCGTTCGCCGTCGTGCTCTCATTCTGAAAGTCCAGGAGTCGCTCCACCAGCTCGTATTGGCCGGACTGGCAGGCGGCCTGCCGTACATGCGTCGTCATTTATTGCACGACACACACGCATGAACGATGAATGAGGCGCGGTTCATTCCGTCGTCAGCAGTGATCCGCACGCGCAGCATATATACGAGGAACGAACCGGGTCACTACCATGCGTGGGCCTCGACAATTTGGGGCCCTGCTGCCCCGGTAGGTGCGCCTTCGCTCAGCGCCACGGCTTCTCCCCGTGAGGCGGCATATATATTATTCACGCAACCGCGAGCGAGGCGGCATCGACTACCACAAAAGGCGACCCGCGGGGTCCACTGTAACACGATTCATGCGTGATGCTAATAATGCCACGTGTTTGGGCCCAAATGTTAACCTGACGGCGGCATGGGCACGTGTATGTCGGGCGGTAGGCCGCTGATGAGGGGCTATCGCGCGCGCGGCTTGAGCCAGGTGCGTGGGGGAGTCTACCCGGTCATCAGCCATGTGAGAATGAAGTGCCCGCCCGGCAATACGATCGTCACCCAAAGTCCCGTCCCTCATGCGTTAAAAACACATCTATTCAGCCCCGGACACTGATGAGTCAACACGTACCCGCAGTAGCTTCTTGAGCGTGTTGCTGGGGAAGTTCTTGGGTCCTTTCTGCTGGCGTGTCCGTGTCATGGCCAGCGTACTTCCCTCAGGGAGCTTCTCCGCCACGACCTGCAGCAGCTGCACCGCCAGATCTGCCAGCACTTTTGGGGCCACGGGATTGGGGCCGCCCGGAAGGTCGTCTGGCTCCGCCGGCGACGGCGGCGTTTTGGTCGGCCCCAGAAGGTCCGCTCGATAGGCCGCGTACGCCTTGCTGATGAGCGTCAGTTCCTTCTCCACTTCCACCCGCTGCTGCGGACTTCCATCCGCAGCAGCCCTCGTCAGCGCCTGCGTCACACGGCCCTTCAGCTCCTCCTCCGCTAGGTTCGCCTTCTCCTTGATACAGTCCTCGACTGAGATGCAAAGCCGGCCCTCCCGTGATGCAGCCGCATGATCGCGAATGAGGACCTTCCAGTCCCTCGGAAGCTGGTTGATGCTGTCCAGTTGGACCTCCCAGTTTGCCAGCTGCGCTACCACCGGCGGTGATGATGGTGATGCGGCCTGTCTACCCGACGACGATGCCCGACTACTAGCGCCCTGCCTCCGGCCAGCCGTCAGTGAGATGTTCCTGAGGGTACAGACTTCCAGGTTCGCAAGCACCACCACATCGCAGAGGGCCTTGTAGAAGGGCTGCACATCCGAGTGTATGGCGTTGCCTCCAACGGCATTGGGTGAGCGTCTGCTGGTGGCATTGTCTTCGTAGTCGACGTGGACCAGGTGGTAGGCGCTCTTCGTGAGATCCCGCAGGGTCGCCTCCTCGGTCGCCTTGTTGGGAGAAGCGCGGCTGGGTGGGAGGAGGCTGCTGCCCGCCGCGCTTGCAGCACCCTGCTGCTGTAGCTGCTGCGGCTGATGAGGGCGTGGAAGTAATAAGGCGTGACAGCAGCGGGCAGAGGTTATGATGGGGGGGAGGGATTTCGTCGGTGTATCTCAGCAGTAGTGGAATGGGACGAATTCCTGGGTACGTCTGACCCTGTTAGCCGCACAATGGCTGGATGGCGGGCACGATGGGGCGGGATGGATGCATGGTCTTTGCCGTGCGAGCGAGTCTCCCTTCCCTCGGGTCCGTCGTCAGAGCTAGATTGGCTCGTATGACCCCCGCTCCGACTCCAGCTGCCCGCTCTCACAAGACGATTTGCTCTGCCCTAATAGGACAGTGCTGCCTGGCCCGTGTGGCGCGCTGCAGGCTCCAGCCACCCGCCCGCCGGAAGGGTCTTCGACGTCGCGCGGAGCCCCCAACGAACTGTAACCGTTACTCGTACTGGGTGGTACAGGGGAGGCGTGCAAGCCATCCACGTCGACCCGAATGCCGTTACATTTAAACAAGGGTCGTCTAGAGTGATTAGTGGTATTTATTTACGCATCCGATTATGTACCCGTCGCGTATAAGGTACAGATAGAGTTGCGCCCCCGACTGCAGGCTATAACCAGTGGAAATGGAGTTATGAATACGTGATAACAAAGCTCTTCAAATGTTAATGTAAAGTCACCGTACGCATGAATGCCGGTAAGACTTTTAGCAACCCATGACGCCGCCATCGGGCGATTCCTCGCAGTTCGCCGAAACTTGCTTTGGAGTGAATTAAATAAAATGTTCACTGCATTCATTATAAACCCCTAAAGCAAAACAAGACGTGGTACTTTACCAACAACCTCCCGCTGAGCATCTACCAGACTGAAATTCGACGGCTTAAACTGCACGAGAGTATGTTACCTCTTCGAGGCTGGACGGTGCTCGAGGTGATGGTGGCATCTTGAATTATAGTGCCGGCCTGTTCAGGAAATCATCGGTAAACATGGACATCTGAACCAGCTTAAATTCAATTTTATGAAGATGACATATTACAGCAAAATTTAATACCAAGCGGTAGTATCACCCCAGCGTATGCCACTCGATGTTGCACCGACAGCTTTCCGTACACTTTATTCTACACAAAGTCCTTGCTCGTGTTGAGACAATGTTGGTTCGTTTCCGATTTGAGATTTCTTACACCTTCCTAATCTTGATAGAGGTATCTACTCCATGTGTTTCGGACAGAGCGTTTGGTCAAGGTAAATTTCTAAGATGATGCGTGCTCTGCATCAGTTTCTTTAGATGAAGTATATATGTAGTTAAAGGGTAGTGGTCATCATCCGGGCTATGCGGTGTTCCCGAGTTTATCCTCCAGGCTGATGGGGTAGGTCGTCCGCACATCGCTGCACGCTGCTTGCGTCTGGATCGCGTTCGTCATGCCAAATGACTTCCTGTGGCAAGTAAGGTTGATGAAATGGCAAGCAGCGGCTCATTGGCGCGGAAAATGGGCTCCTCAAAGCCTGCGTCCACGAGGGTCCACCTACCTCCCGTGCGCCGCCCGCCAGTTCGTCGTCAATCGAAATCGGCTATTTGCCGTAGCGTGCAGCACTGCTGCCTTTCGTTCTGCCATCTCATCACTCCTTACCACCAACGATAAGGGAGCATGTGCAGCTACTTCTTGCATCAACTTTGCGCTTTGGTTGGGGCGCGGGTGACAGGCAGGGTACGCGCGTATGCCGTTTCGCGAAGCGACAGCAGCCGTACACGTATCGTTCGGGCAGACGACCGGCTATGCAAATATTTCAACTGCGCGAGATATTTGAAATTTTTATGAAGTATTCAATGGTAGCTCCCTTAAATGCTCGGGACAACGGATGTACGACGGCCCGCGAATTGCGTATCGCACGAGAAGCGTGCCCCATCCTCCTCTCACCGAATTGAGAAAATACAATGTTCGCCGCTGGAGGCCCGTAGAGACAACAAGGGACCCGACCAAAGTGCACCCCACCCACCGCTCCCATGTGTAGTTTGGCCCGGGAATGTCAACAGCACCATGCCTCAGGACACACAGGACCAGGCACCAACGAGGACAACAATGCATAGCAGGAAGCGGCAACGAGAAATGCGCCAGCACCAGTGACGCAACACCACCACCCACATCACACCAGGGACACCCGCTGCAGTTGCACCCTACACGCCCAACACGCCAGCCCGCGACGGCAAGGAACGCACGGCAGCGGGGAGGCGAACCTATGCAACACCCCGGCAGGCAACGAAAGGATCAGACGCGGGGCCGCACGTCCCGCTCATGGCGGTGCCGGTCCAGGTAGCGGGCCAGCGTGGCGACGCTGCGCAACTGCCCAAAGCCCAAGAGGTTGTCGGTCCCCTCGCCAGCCGCCTCAGCGGCCTGCAGCGCGCCGCGGCGGAAGCTGTGCACCGTCTCACCCGCGTAAAGCCCGGCGGACTTCAAATGCAGGCGGAGGCGCGCCGCCAGGCTAGCGCTCTGCAGGGCCACGTCCTTGAAGCCCCGCTGGTCAGCCGTTAGGGGCCGGAACAGCAGATCTTGGACCGACGCTCCTGCGGGAGCGTCGGGCTGGTTGCAGCACCAGATGTAGTACGCCAGCGTACGCGGGAGGCAGAAGGCCGGCTCCACTGGGTTCGGCAACAGCCAGACGGGAGGTGCCCGCTCCAGTTTGTAGGTCTTGGTGCCCCGCTGGCGGAAGCATAACACGGGCCCCGCCAGCGGGGGCCCCACTGCCAGGGCGGAGGCAAGGGGAACTGGGAGCTGGGCAGCTCGGGCCGGAAGGGATCCACAAAATCGCCCAGGCCCAGCTTGCCCATGTCATGACCCCGCACAGCGGTCTGCCAGAGCAACAGCACGCACAGCAGGTCCCGCAGCAGCACCAACCGCTCCAGGGGTGCAGTGGCTGGTCCGAAGAGACCCCACAGGTACCGCACCAGCCCCTGATACTTCTCAGGCGTCATGGGGATGGCGGACACTTCTGCGTATCCGATCGCCACCCGCGAGCGCTGATAGGCGACACGGAAGTCCTCCACCCACACGGAGTCACAAGGGTTACCCAGTCCGGTGGAAGCGTCGAAGCGGCCACCACGGCCAGCCCGGCCGAAGAAGCCGCTGAGCCCCGACAAGAAAGACTTGACAGCGGCGGGCCCCACAGGCCCCCCGTCACGCGCCCGGTGATTGGGCAGCCAGGCGGACACCACGAACACCAGTACGTCGTCGGGTGTGCAGTCCGCCCACGTACGACCCCGGCCGCAGCGAGCGAGCCAGCCCAGGAACTCCACAGCGGCGGCGTCCTGGCGCTGTACAGTAGTGGGAGCTAAGGCCCCAAGAGCCACCGGTTCGCAGCCTCCAGCCCCTGCTGGTACACCACCTCCTGCTCGGCGGCCGAGGCGGGTAAGCCCGGACGGAGCTGCGCGGCTACCCGGGCTACACGCCCAGCGGCAACCCCCAGGGGTGCCACCACCTGTACGGGCGGAAAACAGCCGTTAACAAGCCGACCCTGCAACCATCACAGTACGCAACCGTACCTGAACAGGCGAGCCAACTCGCACGGAGGCGAAGGGCACACCGGCCAAGCTGGGCACCAAAGGGGCCACAGGAACAACCGGAGGTAGAGAGAAGGCAGCAGAACCCTGCGGTTACCAGCAAGCGTCAGCTACAACCAGAGCCGACCGGCGATGATTCCCCCGACACGGAAGCGGAGTGGCCACCCACCGCAGGAGGAAGGCCCGTACCCGCGTATCCAGCCACCGGGGAATCCCGATGCTTGCGGAGAGGACTCCGCCAGGCGTAGCAGCCTGCAGCAATGACGGATAGCTCCCGGGCAATCGATCGCCGCCATCCGAAGGTGCCACCCGCCGGGAAAGACAAGCGCTCCCCCCCCTCACCGGAACGGAAGCGGATCCGCCCACAGATGCTCCCACGAGGGGTGCGCGCAGCAGTCCGCCGACCAGACCGAATATGGTGTAGATGAGTTAGATGCCCGACTATAGTAAACAGATAACAATGTAAGAGAGCTTAAGACTGGATGAAATACCTTCAGAAAATCAATCTAATTCTGTTGTGGTCGTTGGCCGGTTGAACGGTCCGTCAGGCACGGTCTGACAGCGTTACGGTGCAGCAATTACGGTCCCATTATGGTGTTTATCGGTCCCATCATGGTGTTTATTTGAATCTTTTTATAAGTTCTTGTTTCCAGTTTGGCGGTCCATGAGCCTCTTGGCTCGCGCTCTCCCTAAATGCGGCCGAAACTGGACGGTTGGACGAGTGTGAGAAAGTCGGTTGCGAAGCGCAGGGAGCACCGTTCAGCCAGAAAACAAGTGTAGTCAACTGCACAATTTAAATTCTCTTGGGCACACTGAACGCGCGATGGAGTTACGCTAAGACTTAAAGCAGCGCTCATAGGAAATAGTAAATCGCGCCTGAAGAGAACGGCGCCCTGTAATGATCTGACACAAGGAACCAAGGGAAGGGAGGGGGCGAACGTTATGCAAGCATAATAGGCATGAAGGAAAGAGGTTCTGTGACTGCGGGCCGCCCCGAGTGAGGCACAGGACCGACAGGCCGACCCCACAGCGGACGCAAGCGTCTCCCCCTTTAGCGCCCGGCGAGACGGGGCCTAGGGGAAGGGGCACCGGGCAAAACCCGACTTGCACATCGCCACCTGACGAACTCAGGCACGCAGCGAGCATACAATACCGAAGCCGGGTCGGCGCGAACCGCCACCCGAGCTGCGCTCCCCTCCCTACTGACCCGACGAACTCGGGGCCCGGGATGCGGAAAACGAATACCGGGCAGTACCCGATCAGTTGCACCACAGCCTGACGAACTCAGGCAGACGGGCAAGCCATGCGATTAGAGGCCGGACTGGCGCGGACCACCATCGGCCCCGATCTCCCCCCCCCTCGGGACGGGGGGCCCGCGCAAAATCTGGGACGCAACTGACTCAACCCCGCTCGGCCGGGACCTGCTATCACAGGGTGCCGATAGCGGAGGGGGACGACTCCACGGCAGCGGTCGCAGTACGAAGGCGGTGCCCGGCACGTCAACCAGACGGCAGCAGAACCCGCCTATGAAGCGGCGCGCGGCGGGAGAAGCCGGCACCTCAGCGGCGGGTGCGACCACAGCTGCACCCCAAGGCGCGCCGGCCACCACCGCAGCCGCAACGAGCGATGGGGCCGGCGCGGCGAGGGTGGCCGGAGATGGAACGAGGCTCGAGGGTACTGTGGCGAGTGAAACTCGAGCCACGGCTGCCGTACGCGAGGTGGAGGATGAGACCGGAACCCGTCCGGACGCAGGCCCCGAAGGTGTACGGATGGGGCACAACGGGACACCCGCAGGCCCCCACAACGGAAACGGGAGCCGGGGCACGGCCGAACTCCCGGATCGACTACAGGCGGCCCCACCGGCTGCCAATCACCCGACACATTCGCCCCAAGACCGTCGCCCCGTGGGACTGGGCAGTGCGTCACCGCTGGTGACCCGCTCGGTTCAGATTGTGGCGTCCCCGGTCCCCGGCACGGCTCAGGAGGCGTTTGGACACTCCCGGCCGGGCAGCAGGCCAGACGGCACAGCAACAGGCGGGCGCGGCGGTGGGCGCCGGGGCCATGGGGCCGACGGGACCCACAGCCGCCCAACTAAATCTCTGCGGGGCCTTCGCGGCAGCAGCGCCGGGAGCACCAGGACTGGCATGGCACCCAGGCCAGGGCGGCGGAATAGAAGCTCTGGGGCCCACGGGCGGCGGTGCTGGGTACGGCAACGCGGCTGTACATCCCCTCACCGCCGTCGCGAAGTGGGGGCTATACCAGCACCTCCTTCAGCAAGGGTGGCCTGGCCCGCTAGCCGCCCAGGCCACAGGCATGTTCGGAGACGTTAGCTCCACGAGCTTCCCCATGGCAGGCCTGGGGGTGCCGCACCCTCAGCAGCAGCACCCACCCCTTTTGGCGGCCAACTGTCAGCGGCGGCCCAGGCGACCTGGTTCTGCGGTGGCCCACTGCCAGCGGCGGGCCCCCCGTTGGGCGCTACACACGGCCCGGCGATGGCCGGCTGGCCCGGTGGGGCGACCGCGGCAGCGGCGGCTGCGGCGGCCGCGGGGCTAGGCCAGATGCCCCCAATGTTCCCGGGCCAGCCAAGGTGGGGGCCCCAGGCCGGATACCAACCCGTGTCGATGGCCCAACCTGCGACCGGGCCAGTCCACCCGCCAGGCAGCAACCGGCCGCTGATTGACGCGGTGGTGGTGCCAGAGCGACAGTACGACGCCGACGGCCAGCCTACCTACAAACTACAGTACATGCCGCTGCTCCGGGACCTCAACGTGCGGGACCTCAACGAGAGGTTTGGTTCAGTGACGCAAGCTTGTTGGCCCATTCCTCCTTACGAGGCCTAAATGCGCCAGGTTGCAACATGACGCCTAACAGCAGTGCGATCACACTCAGCGTGAGCGCCAGAGCCCCGATGTGCGTCCACGTTGGGGCACATTCTCGTCTTCCGCTCATCATGTACCCTATCTATGCATTAAGTATGTCGAAACGTTCCTTTCATTTCCTTGTTCACTATCGGGCTCCAGTTCACAACAGTGTTATGCTTGCATAACGCTTGCACGTCCGGCCTGGTTCGCCCCCTCTCTTTCCTTGGTTCCTTGTGTCAGAGCATTACAGGGCGCCGTTCTCTTCAGGCGCGGTTTACTATTTACTATGAGCGCTGCTTTAAGTCTTTCCAGGGATTGTTCTTAGCGTAACTCCATCGCGCGTTCAGTGTGCCCAAGAGAATTTAAATTGTGCCGTCGACTACACTTGTTTTCAGGCTGAACGGTGCTCCCTGCGCTTCGCAACCGACTTTCTCACACTCGTCCAACCGTCCAGTTTCGGCCGCATTTAGGGAGAGCGCTTGGCTCGTCTGCTGGACCGTACAAGCTAGAAGCTTGTAACACAAAAACGTCAAAACGTACCTGGAGAGTACGGTCGCAAGACTAAAATTTAAAGAAATTTTAATGTGAAGCACGGGCTAGCTATGCCGGGCGGGCGCAATCCCCGCCGCTCACTCACCCGTAAGGTTTCCTTCGCCACTTGAAGCAGCGCTGCAGCCAGCGGTTTACACGCCACCCCCGGCCGTTCCCGCAGCACACGCTGCAACTGATCCCAGTTTTCCTCTTGCAAGTCTACGCCGGCGCCGATTCGCCTGCTGTCCCTGCCCTTCCACCATCGGATGATGAACTGCACCAGTCGGTATGCGATGCGCTGAGCTCGGTCGCTGCTGTGTTTATAATCCAACCAATCGTTTTCCTGTCTTAGGTCCTGCGGGTCACGCCGCAGACGGTCCGGGTCTTTGGTACGCTGCCTCTGCTGCGCTCGGTCTCGGCCCTCGGCGTAGCCGATCCATGCAGCACAGAAACATCCCAGCACACTATCCGCCTTGGACTTCATCAAGATATTACGGAGGTCCGTCGGCGGCGGCTGAGATGTGCCGTTCGCCGTCGTGCTCTCATTCTGAAAGTCCAGGAGTCGCTCCACCAGCTCGTATTGGCCGGACTGGCAGGCGGCCTGCCGTACATGCGTCGTCATTTATTGCACGACACACACGCATGAACGATGAATGAGGCGCGGTTCATTCCGTCGTCAGCAGTGATCCGCACGCGCAGCATATATACGAGGAACGAACCGGGTCACTACCATGCGTGGGCCTCGACAATTTGGGGCCCTGCTGCCCCGGTAGGTGCGCCTTCGCTCAGCGCCACGGCTTCTCCCCGTGAGGCGGCATATATATTATTCACGCAACCGCGAGCGAGGCGGCATCGACTACCACAAAAGGCGACCCGCGGGGTCCACTGTAACACGATTCATGCGTGATGCTAATAATGCCACGTGTTTGGGCCCAAATGTTAACCTGACGGCGGCATGGGCACGTGTATGTCGGGCGGTAGGCCGCTGATGAGGGGCTATCGCGCGCGCGGCTTGAGCCAGGTGCGTGGGGGAGTGTACCCGGTCATCAGCCATGTGAGAATGAAGTGCCCGCCCGGCAATACGATCGTCACCCAAAGTCCCGTCCCTCATGCGTTAAAAACACATCTATTCAGCCCCGGACACTGATGAGTCAACACGTACCCGCAGTAGCTTCTTGAGCGTGTTGCTGGGGAAGTTCTTGGGTCCTTTCTGCTGGCGTGTCCGTGTCATGGCCAGCGTACTTCCCTCAGGGAGCTTCTCCGCCACGACCTGCAGCAGCTGCACCGCCAAGGGCTGCACATCCGAGTGTATGGCGTTGCCTCCAACGGCATTGGGTGAGCGTCTGCTGGTGGCATTGTCTTCGTAGTCGACGTGGACCAGGTGGTAGGCGCTCTTCGTGAGATCCCGCAGGGTCGCCTCCTCGGTCGCCTTGTTGGGAGAAGCGCGGCTGGGTGGGAGGAGGCTGCTGCCCGCCGCGCTTGCAGCACCCTGCTGCTGTAGCTGCTGCGGCTGATGAGGGCGTGGAAGTAATAAGGCGTGACAGCAGCGGGCAGAGGTTATGATGGGGGGGAGGGATTTCGTCGGTGTATCTCAGCAGTAGTGGAATGGGACGAATTCCTGGGTACGTCTGACCCTGTTAGCCGCACAATGGCTGGATGGCGGGCACGATGGGGCGGGATGGATGCATGGTCTTTGCCGTGCGAGCGAGTCTCCCTTCCCTCGGGTCCGTCGTCAGAGCTAGATTGGCTCGTATGACCCCCGCTCCGACTCCAGCTGCCCGCTCTCACAAGACGATTTGCTCTGCCCTAATAGGACAGTGCTGCCTGGCCCGTGTGGCGCGCTGCAGGCTCCAGCCACCCGCCCGCCGGAAGGGTCTTCCACGTCGCGCGGAGCCCCCAACGAACTGTAACCGTTACTCGTACTGGGTGGTACAGGGGAGGCGTGCAAGCCATCCACGTCGACCCGAATGCCGTTACATTTAAACAAGGGTCGTCTAGGGTGATTAGTGGTATTTATTTACGCATCCGATTATGTACCCGTCGCGTTTAAGGTACAGATAGAGTTGCGCCCCCGACTGCAGGCTATAACCAGTGGAAATGGAGTTATGAATACGTGATAACAAAGCTCTTCAAATGTTAATGTAAAGTCACCGTACGCATGAATGCCGGTAAGACTTTTAGCAACCCATGACGCCGCCATCGGGCGATTCCTCGCAGTTCGCCGAAACTTGCTTTGGAGTGAATTAAATAAAATGTTCACTGCATTCATTATAAACCCCTAAAGCAAAACAAGACGTGGTACTTTACCAACAACCTCCCGCTGAGCATCTACCAGACTGAAATTCGACGGCTTAAACTGCACGAGAGTATGTTACCTCTTCGAGGCTGGACGGTGCTCGAGGTGATGGTGGCATCTTGAATTATAGTGCCGGCCTGTTCAGGAAATCATCGGTAAACATGGACATCTGAACCAGCTTAAATTCAATTTTATGAAGATGACATATTACAGCAAAATTTAATACCAAGCGGTAGTATCACCCCAGCGTATGCCACTCGATGTTGCACTGACAGCTTTCCGTACACTTTATTCTACACAAAGTCCTTGCTCGTGTTGAGACAATGTTGGTTCGTTTCCGATTTGAGATTTTCTTACACCTTACTAATCTTGATAGAGGTATCTACTCCATGTGTTTCGGACAGAGCGTTTGGTCAAGGTAAATTTCTAAGATGATGCGTGCTCTGCATCAGTTTCTTTAGGTGAAGGATATATGTAGTTAAAGGGTAGTGGTCATCATCCGGGGTATGCGGTGTTCCCGAGTTTATCCTCCAGGCTGATGGGGTAGGTCGTCCGCACATCGCTGCACGCTGCTTGCGTCTGGATCGCGTTCGTCATGCCAAATGACTTCCTGTGGCAAGTAAGGTTGATGAAATGGCAAGCAGCGGCTCATTGGCGCGGAAAATGGGCTCCTCAAAGCCTGCGTCCACGAGGGTCCACCTACCTCCCGTGCGCCGCCCGCCAGTTCGTCGTCAATCGAAATCGGCTATTTGCCGTAGCGTGCAGCACTGCTGCCTTTCGTTCTGCCATCTCATCACTCCTTACCACCAACGATAAGGGAGCATGTGCAGCTACTTCTTGCATCAACTTTGCGCTTTGGTTGGGGCGCGGGTGACAGGCAGGGTACGCGCGTATGCCGTTTCGCGAAGCGACAGCAGCCGTACACGTATCGTTCGGGCAGACGACCGGCTATGCAAATATTTCAACTGCGCGAGATATTTGAAATTTTTATGAAGTATTCAATGGTAGCTCCCTTAAATGCTCGGGACAACGGATGTACGACGGCCCGCGAATTGCGTATCGCACGAGAAGCGTGCCCCATCCTCCTCTCACCGAATTGAGAAAATACAATGTTCGCCGCTGGAGGCCCGTAGAGACAACAAGGGACCCGACCAAAGTGCACCCCACCCACCGCTCCCATGTGTAGTTTGGCCCGGGAATGTCAACAGCACCATGCCTCAGGACACACAGGACCAGGCACCAACGAGGACAACAATGCATAGCAGGAAGCGGCAACGAGAAATGCGCCAGCACCAGTGACGCAACACCACCACCCACATCACACCAGGGACACCCGCTGCAGTTGCACCCTACACGCCCAACACGCCAGCCCGCGACGGCAAGGAACGCACGGCAGCGGGGAGGCGAACCTATGCAACACCCCGGCAGGCAACGAAAGGGTCAGACGCGGGGCCGCACGTCCCGCTCATGGCGGTGCCGGTCCAGGTAGCGGGCCAGCGTGGCGACGCTGCGCAACTGCCCAAAGCCCAAGAGGTTGTCGGTCCCCTCGCCAGCCGCCTCAGCGGCCTGCAGCGCGCCGCGGCGGAAGCTGTGCACCGTCTCACCCGCGTAAAGCCCGGCGGACTTCAAATGCAGGCGGAGGCGCGCCGCCAGGCTAGCGCTCTGCAGGGCCACGTCCTTGAAGCCCCGCTGGTCAGCCGTTAGGGGCCGGAACAGCAGATCTTGGACCGACGCTCCTGCGGGAGCGTCGGGCTGGTTGCAGCACCAGATGTAGTACGCCAGCGTACGCGGGAGGCAGAAGGCCGGCTCCACTGGGTTCGGCAACAGCCAGACGGGAGGTGCCCGCTCCAGTTTGTAGGTCTTGGTGCCCCGCTGGCGGAAGCATAACACGGGCCCCGCCAGCGGGGGGCCCCACTGCCAGGGCGGAGGCAAGGGGAACTGGGAGCTGGGCAGCTCGGGCCGGAAGGGATCCACAAAATCGCCCAGGCCCAGCTTGCCCATGTCATGACCCCGCACAGCGGTCTGCCAGAGCAACAGCACGCACAGCAGGTCCCGCAGCAGCACCAACCGCTCCAGGGGTGCAGTGGCTGGTCCGAAGAGACCCCACAGGTACCGCACCAGCCCCTTATAATTCTCAGGCGTCATGGGGATGGCGGACACTTCTGCGTATCCGATCGCCACCCGCGAGCGCTGATAGACGACACGGACGTCCTCCACCCACACGGAGTCACAAGGGTTACCCAGTCCGGTGGAAGCGTCGAAGCGGCCACCACGGCCAGCCCGGCCGAAGAAGCCGCTGAGCCCCGACAAGAAAGACTTGACAGCGGCGGGCCCCACAGGCCCCCCGTCACGCGCCCGGTGATTGGGCAGCCAGGCGGACACCACGAACACCAGTACGTCGTCGGGTGTGCAGTCCGCCCACGTACGACCCCGGCCGCAGCGAGCGAGCCAGCCCAGGAACTCCACAGCGGCGGCGTCCTGGCGCTGTACAGTAGTGGGAGCTAAGGCCCCCAAGAGCCACCGGTTCGCAGCCTCCAGCCCCTGCTGGTACACCACCTCCTGCTCGGCGGCCGAGGCGGGTAAGCCCGGACGGAGCTGCGCGGCTACCCGGGCTACACGCCCAGCGGCAACCCCCAGGGGTGCCACCACCTGTACGGGCGGAAAACAGCCGTTAACAAGCCGACCCTGCAACCATCACAGTACGCAACCGTACCTGAACAGGCGAGCCAACTCGCACGGAAGCGAAGGGCACACCGGCCAAGCTGGGCACCAAAGGGGCCACAGGAACAACCGGAGGTAGAGAGAAGGCAGCAGAACCCTGCGGTTACCAGCAAGCGTCAGCTACAACCAGAGCCGACCGGCGATGATTCCCCCGACACGGAAGCGGAGTGGCCACCCACCGCAGGAGGAAGGCCCGTACCCGCGTATCCAGCCACCGGGGGAATCCCGATGCTTGCGGAGAGGACTCCGCCAGGCGTAGCAGCCTGCAGCAATGACGGATAGCTCCCGGGCAATCGATCGCCGCCATCCGAAGGTGCCACCCGCCGGGAAAGACAAGCGCTCCCCCCCCCTCACCGGAACGGAAGCGGATCCGCCCACAGATGCTCCCACGAGGGGTGCGCGCAGCAGTCCGCCGACCAGACCGACGCCGAAACCCGGCACCGCGGAAACCTCCTGCGGAACAGAGGGCACGCGAGACGGAGCGTAACGCTCATTCTACACAAGAACACTGCAGCGACAGACGAATCAGAGTAACATCGCTATTGACCCAGGAGAACAGAGGGCCGACTCTGATGACGAAGGAGAACAACGAACCGGTGGTAACGCTCGAGGCAAGCAGTAATTATTGTACTCGACCGCGAGGCGATGCAGATAACAAAAATGTCATAGTCGAGCTCTTTCGACTACTCACCGCTACTCACCGTTGCTCCGAACCCAAGGCTCAAAGCTTGCGGACCAGTCGGAACCGTGTGGGTGGAGGACTTCCGTATCGCCTATCAGCGCTCGCGGGTGGCGATCGGATACGCAGAAGTGTCCGCCATCCCCATGACGCCTGAGAAGTATCAGGGGCTGGAGCGGTACCTGTGGGGTCTCTTCGGACCAGCCACTGCACCCCTGGAGCGGTTGGTGCTGCTGCGGGACCTGCTGTGCGTGCTGTTGCTCTGGCAGACCGCTGTGCGGGGTCATGATGTGGGCAAGCTGGGCCTGGGCAATTTTGTGGATCCCTTCCGGCCCGAGCTGCCCAGCAATGAAGTATTCAACGGTACTATTACGGATGTTACAATGGACCCCGAGGGTCAGGGGTGATCGACCGCCAAAGCTTCCTCACCAGACAGGCTCCACAAGTGCACCGAAACGAACACTCCCCTGCCCACACTGTACCCCAGCCAGGGAACCACCGACAGCACCGACCCCGTTCCTGAGAACCAACCCCAGCCAGGGAACCACCGACAGCACCGACCCCGTTCCTGAGAACCAACCCCAGCCAGGGAACCACCGACAGCACCGACCCCGTTCCTGAGAACCAACCCCAGCCAGGGAACCACCGACAGCACCGACCCCGTTCCTGAGAACCAACCCCAGCCAGGGAACCACCGACAGCACCGACCCCGTTCCTGAGAACCAACCCCAGCCAGGGAACCACCGACAGCACCGACCCCGTTCCTGAGAACCAACCCCAGCCAGGGAACCACCGACAGCACCGACCCCGTTCCTGAGAACCAACCCCAGCCAGGGAACCACCGACAGCACCGACCCCGTTCCTGAGAACCAACCCCAGCCAGGGAACCACCGACAGCACCGACCCCGTTCCTGAGAACCAACCCCAGCCAGGGAACCACCGACAGCACCGACCCCGTTCCTGAGAACCAACCCCAGCCAGGGACGAAGCCCGCTCAGGGGGAGTTAGTCGCCAGGGCGCGCCTATTAGCAAACCACCACGCACCCCAGCCAAGCCAAGGCGGGCTCGCTCACGTCTCCGGCGGTGGCCCGTAGTCTTGGAAGACCGCGGGGCTACACGAGCCACAATCAGGGGCCTGCCCGTACGGCCCCACCGGGTCGGGAAATAAAACCCTCCCTACCCTATCAAGGGCGTCGATGGCCCCTAGGGCGCACAGTCGCCACGGCCACCACGCAGCGATCCACTGCCCCAGGCTTTGGCTAAGTACCCTGGCCTCACAGCACAGGGCCACGGCACATAAGACGATCACCCTGAACCTTCAAGATGAGGGAATGGACGAACGTTATATTTCATGCATTTTTAATGTAGCCGTTACAAGGTGGACCCTTATCCCGACCGGGTGTCCCAACGGGCCCAGATGCATGCGACAAGGGGCTCGCTCTTGGGATCTGGAGTGCGCGCGCCCAGCCACCGCGCACCATCCGGCCGTTGTCGACAGGAATCACCTGCGTGGATAGATGTTGGCTCTGTCACAGCCCCACGCATACAGCATATATAGCCTGGTGTTTTCATCATGAATGCGCTCAACATTTCGGGAGGCACATACAGCAGCGAGCGAGAGACACAGATCGATCGGCCTTACATGCTGTACATACTACTCTGCGGTGCGGTGCGCATGGTACCGACGATCGACCACCTTACAACGACTGTTTTTCTCTGCTGGCGCCCGAAAAGCCGCCAGCAGCAGCGAACCACACTGGGACAACCAGCTCGGACCAGTGCGGTGCGTGCCAGTGCCAGTTGGCGAATCAGCTCAAAAGCAAACACATGGCTGGGCGCAAGCAAAAGACAGAAGGCCCTCCACGCACATTGCTGGAAATCGATGACCACTCCCGCAACGAATCCTGCGTGTCGTCTTGCTTGCCTAACACATACAAATAACGCTATATGCCCACAGTGCTAAAGCATCGCCGCATCTCTTCGATGCCTACATGCGGATACGCCACCGCATCTATACGCCATGCCTGATGACGAATCACATGGCGCCGACTAGCTAGTTCGTTGCTTACCCTGCCTACCTGCTAGCCCCTAAGTGTAACGAACGACGGGGGCGAATGCAAACGCGCGCATTCCGCTCGCTGGCTCGCTAGCTCATCACCCGATTGTAGCGCGTTGCGTTATTATTCCATCCGCCCTGCCAGCCATCAACACAGCCACATGTATGTTTGCCTGCCCCTTCGCCGCACACTACCCGCCGCCCTCCATCCGGCGGTTCATCATCAGTCCACGAGCGATCAACGAATGTATGTCGCACACATCATGCACCGCCGCACCCTACATACGCCTGCGTGCGGAGCCGTTGACAACGACCTGCGACCCCATCGATCACGCACGAACGGAGCGCGGCGACTGGGACTACTCGGCAGGTACAACCGCCCAACCGTCCGTCCTAACAAACATGACCGGAAAGCCGCGCATCAATCAATCTACGAATGGCAACGACAATCAAGTCCGGGTCACAGTAGGGTTAATGTGTGGATTAATGCCGCGCATCCCGCTTGCGTATTATGCTGCTCATGCTATAACAAGCCATGCTAGAATTAATGGGCGGGGGTCCGCGGGGAATCAAGCCATCCGTGCAGCAACACAGCAGTATGGGGCGGGCGTATGCCAAGCGTGTCGTCCGTCCGTCCGTCTGCCCAGGCCGTACACATGGACCGCCACCATCACCTTGCTTCGTGCCGCCCGGCGCTTGTCATCATCAGGTCCGCAGCGGCAGTTATCTGCTGTCTGCTACCAGGCCTGCCCGCCCGCGCCTGTTGAAGTTCATGTAATTGCGGTTCTTGAGCCACTTTGGCGTAGCACGCGCAGTGTAGCCGCGCGATACACAGGCTCACTCGAGATGTCAGGACATACAGCAAGCCCTGCTTACACACGGCATAGGCTCAGAAGCAACGCATTCGTCCCCTCGCTCGCCAGGTGGGCAGAGCCGCTTGATTGCGGTATCGCCACCATGATTGCGGCTTCGTCCTGCTGGTCTAGTTTAGCGAGCTCCAGATGTATAGGCAGCAGCCGCGCGAGCTAGCTAGCTAGCTAGCTGCCCGCCGCAGCCCGCCGTCCGTCCTCTAGGGGCTCCCCATCGCGGTGCGGAAGGTGGGGCAGCAGTTCCTGAGCGCATTGAAGGTGCTCGTGGTGCTGCAAGCAGGTAGGTACGGGGGTCAAGCGGTTAGATAAGGTGGATGGGATGGGTATGGGATGAGTTGAACACGCGCGCGCGACATTTATCACCTACGTACCCCACCACATGTAATCAAATGACAACTACTAAGTAACTAACCAAGTAGACTGCTGCAGCAGCAGGCCCGCGGGCAGATAGACCCTTTCGTGAGGGACCCGGACTATGGCCGCCCTGCTCGCGACACGCAGCCAGTGCTGCTGGATGGCCCAGCCGATGCTCCGGAACCGCTTCCAACAGTGCCAAGCCGAGCATCAAGTCAGGTCCGGATGTCCCGGTATCTGTTTACCCCATCCGGCTAGCTGGGCTGCTTCCGTCCTGCCGGGTGCTCTCAAAGAGCCCCGAATCAGCAGCAGCCCCTCCCTGCGGTCCAGATCCAACAAGCCCTCCCTCCCACTCACCACTGGCCGCCAAAGCCCAGGCAGACGTCGGCAATCGTCCTGCCCTTCTTGACCTCGACGCACACGAGGCCGCCGTTGGCTTGGATGGTGTTCCAATTGATTGGGGTTACTGCAAGTGCCGACAGGGGGAGATTAGGGAGACATGAGTTACGTCCTTCCGTACATGGAGCCGTTGACACCCTCGGAACGAGCAGGGCGGCCTTCAGCACGCCCCGCCCTGAGCTATCCAGCAGGTAAGCCCCCCATGCTACCCAACCCGTGTGTAGGACTCACCCTTCAGTGCGTATGCGTTCTGTCCTCCCCAGCTTGGAGACAGCTTGACAGCCGGGCCCGTGGCCGGGTACAGGTTGATCGCCCTGACCCAAGAGCTGACGTTTTGGTCTGTCGGGAAGAATCATGGAAGTGCGTGGCCGGGACCGGGGTTAGGCAAGTGAGTGGAGAGAACTCGCACGAGCCCAGGACAGACAGCAAGCAAGACGGCGCGCGGCCGCAATAGCGGTGGTGGCGGTGCGTCGGTGGCAACAAGAGCGACGTCTGATTCCCTATCAACACTCCGTCCCAACTCGCCGCGTGTACACAAATCACTCTGGCCCGTGCTGATATCAAGCAGCTAGGTCAGGCCGGCATTCCGATCGTTTCCACGGACAACCTACTCGCATAGAACTCGATCTTGGTCAGCTTGTCGCCACCGGCACCGCAGGTGCTCTGTTCGTACACACACGCACACATGACGCGTGACGGAGGGGAGCAGGAGCGGCTCGGGTTAGTTGTGGCGAGCGGACTTGCCTGCCCGAGTTTGGGTTGGAAGCATGCGTGCACACACCCGCACGCAAACTTCCGTCCCTCCCGCGCCAATGCATAATTCAACCTCATCCGCCAATACAGACAGACGAATAGACGGACGAATAGAAGGACTTACCGACGGACGGACGGACACACAGCGAGGGCACTCACCGGCACGAGCTGGTCGGGCGACAGGACATTGACGGTGAAGCAGTACTCGTCCGTGTAGGGGCCAGACTTGCCGGGGAAGTAGCGCGGGGAGACGGTGAAGGGGATCGTGCCCTGCGTGATGTTGCACCTGCGGGCGGGCGGGCGGGCGGGCGGGCAGGCGGGCACGTATGGGGGCAGTGAGTGAGGTACGCCGTGTAGGGGGCAGTAGGCCGGTAATAAGGGGGCATTCGGGCCGCCGGTCGCTCCGCAGTCCTTTGCTCATACGGGTCGCACTCAAAGCAGAAGTCCTCTCGACTGCATCTCTCCAGTACATGGTAACTCCGTGCCTAACAGCTAGGGAGCTAGGGAGCCCCAAACGGAAACCCGCGGCGGATGGACGGATCTCGGGACACCGAGCACGTACTCACGTGCAGTTCGGGAAGGGGTTCAGCGGCGGGTCGCAGTGCATCGACGAGTCGATGTTCAGGCACGCGTGGTTGCTGGTGGTGACGCGGACCGCGTAGCCCTCCAGCTCGGGCATGCAGATGTTGCCGCCGGAGGCGACATCAATCCAGAGGGGCACCAGCGCCTGGACGTCGTCCTTCAGGCTCGGCTTCTGCAGGTCGGCGGGGTTGCTGAAGACGCCGCACACCGCCGCGACCGTGCCCGTGCACTGGCTGGGGTCGGGCGCGAAGTACGACTTCATCGGGATGCCGGAGTCGTACAGGAGGCCGTTCATGGAGTCAGCGATCTGTTGCTGGATGGCGGCGCAGGCGGCGCTGTCGTACCGGTACGGACGTACGTCAATCATCGGCGGCAGGAGCTGCGCCGTGATGCAGACCTGGCTGGGGCAGTTGATGTTTACTATCGGTGGCTGGCTGGGGGGAAGCGACGGCGGCTGCGGCGACGGCGGGAGCGGCGAGGGGGGCGGGGAGGGAGGTGGCGGGACGAAGGTCTGCGACACCGGGCAGCACTTGCAGGCCGTGTCGTAGAAAGCCGCCACGCAGGTGCCGGCGGGGGTGCCGGGCGGCGACACGCACAGCTTCTCCAGCGTGTTGCAGCCCTGGCCGCCGCGGTTGGTCGCCAGGGTGAGGCACAGCTCGGCGTCGCGGGCGGACACGGTGTCGAGGCCCAGGAAGGACAGGCGGAGTACGGCAGAGTTGGACGGGCCGTACACGGTACGGTAGAAGGCCGCGCCGACGGGCGTGGGGGCGCCGTTGAGGGTGGCCTTGACGCCCGCACCCGGCGCGATGCAGCTGTTTTGCACGTCGAACTGTGGAGCGGGACACATTGGGTGGGCTTCTCAATAAACACACATTGCCGCCGTGAGGTCAGAATTCCTCGATTAAAGGCGGGAGGTCGTGAGGGAGCGTCCGGGGTTCCACCCGGAGGTGGAACGTTGCGGACGGACGGTGGTTGTGCCTGTCTCCAACGAAGGCGCCAGAAAGGCGCCAAATGGGGCCCAAGGTGCATTGCCACGTGCAAAAAAGCCCAGGACTCCAGGGGGGCGGGTGCGCGGCGGCTCTACATTTACCCCCAATATACCACTGCAGGCTTTCGATTCTGCCTCCGCGGTCGGAAGTCAGGGTGACCCTCCGGAAGGTGGATATGGTACCTGCCTAGCTCGCGCCCTATTGATGCGGTTTCCCTTCTTTTGCATTGTGGACATGTGGGGGAGGGGCGCGAGAGTGCGGCCTCGGCATTCACCCACAACCCGTTGGGTTCGTGAGAGTACCGCTTGCAATGATCCATTGTAGTTCGCTTCACAATGCCCAACCGATTATCAAGGCGATTCCAAACAAAGTGGTTCGGATTTTAAGAGCCAACTTTGCGTACCTCGATCTTCTTCAGGTCAGCTGCGCAGCAGGCACCCGTGCAGCTTGGTGGGTCGTTGACACGGATCGTGAAGCAGTACTTGCCGCCTCCCAGCGACTTGACGCCGGGAACCAGCTGGTACGCGCCAGGAGCCGTAGAGCAGTTGCGGTAAGGGAAGTTGGGGATGGTGCCCACGAGGCTGGCCAGGTCGACGGCGGGGTCGACTGTGTCGTCAGGCCTCAGCTGCGCGGCAGAGCCCGCCGCCCTGCGTGTGGGAAGGAAGGTCTTCATTGCTCATGTAGCGAGGCGACAAGCTCGCCCTAATATAATAGGTTATCTTTTTGTAGATATTCTCGGGTTATCCAGTAATGTTGCCACTCGCCAAAGGGCGCAATTCAGGGGAGGTAGAGCCCAACCCTCTACCCCGCATGCATTCGCCTGACTACCTGGCTGCGTTACTTATTGAAAACCTCTATTGTCACTACCTAGATCGCAACCTACTTACCAAGTAAGCGCCAAGGCTGCAAAGACCGTAAACATTAAGCGACTCATTGTAGCTGCGTGAAAATACTACTGTTGAAGTAAGTTAGATATAATAACTCAGTTTCAATTCTGGTACTTATACCGAAAGTTATGCAATGATTTGCGGGTCACGACGGTACGGAAAGCCGAGGGAAGAAGCTTCCTTCCGTTTTCCGCCCGAATGCACTGACATCATAGATGTTGCACCATAATTGTTTTCATGTTATTTCAATATATTCAAATTTCATAATTTTATTGCGTCTCAGGTGATGGTCTTTTTCGTTGCCGGGTACTTCCCGTCTGTGTCTGTAGCATCCGTGCCTTTAGGCCCAACTCGGCATTGAAATCATGATGCTGCATTTCAGTAATTGTATCTATAATATTTAAGTTTTTCATTGTCGAATGCGCCTAAGTCGGGAACGAAAGGAGGGAATGACTGCAAGGAGGTAGCGAAGGTATGCATGAGCAACAGCCATACCTCACTCCATTTATATATGAGATAACCAAACTCACTTTAACACGAGCGCTAGTTACATAATCCGGACGCGCCGAGAAGCTCAGGAGGGAAAAGCGGGACTATGTGTCAGACATGCTGCCATAACAATTATCTTCACGAACACAAGAACTCTATTACTAACAGCCGGCGACTGACGTGGGACCGGTGGGACACAGTCCTGCGACATACCGATGCAGGGCTGCGAACCGAGACGATTACCGATCGAGCTCTCGAATCAAATGATTTTACCGTGAGCCACTTCCACGCATCCGGCAAGTCGGCAGCGTCCGCTGGTTTGCGATTGTACCGAGAAATTGATCGAACTTTCGCTGTTTATTTCATCAGTATTTGGTTATCAGGTGCGGGCACGGCCTCTTGTTCATGCAATAAAGGCGAGCTATCGCCCGCCTCCCCTGCATGCATTCGCGTGCCGTGCACGAAGGGTCGCGACAGCGGGCGACAGAAATCGTCAGAACCGGAGACGGCCGACGCGCACCGTTCTACATCGTACCGTTCCCACTGGCTATCGCACAATCCACTGAAGCTGGTTTAACATCGCGCAAAGACATGTTATAAATTGGAAAATACCTGGAGTACCGCGGCGTAAAGGAAGCGCGCTTGCTGTCCAAGCCCCCATGCCCGCCTGCGCAGGTCGATAACAAGTGCAACCAGGCCATTTTGCGGTAGCAAGCGTTGCCTTGGGCTCGGCACCTGGAACGTGGTGCGCAGGAAGGCATCGCCGATTCGCAGTGGGTCCGCTTTGGGCCGGCCGTCCATTCACCTGATTGAAAGAACGCCACCGGGCACCTGCCTCAGAAGTCACCCGCGCTTACCACTCGAGGCCATTACCAGCCTTGGGGATACTGGCCCGTACGGTACCGGCATTCATCGGGTTATCGGTCCACACATGACGCCAGCCGTTTCAGGTTCACAACGCCTTGCACCCACCATCAGCGATCACGCACGAACGCACGCGCGCACGCCCCAGAAGACATAGCCCCAGATGGATCGCTCCAGCGCCCAAAGGCTCCTATGGCGGCAACGCTTCTAAGGAACGCAGAATGCGAAGGGTCTCTGATCGCTGACCAGCCGACTGCGCGATGCGTTGACGGACGCCTTCCTGGTCCGCACAACGGGTGGGCTGCCGGCATGTGTATGACGGTGTACGTGTGGGCGGCGACGAGGTCGGTCCCGTCGCCGCTTCAGCCATCGAGCGGCTACCCATATACTTAAGCGCCCCATTCACGACCACGCACCACGCGCGCGTAGTCACTGCCTGTCCACCTTATGAGAAGTTCGTGTCGTAAACCGACAAGTGCAAACGTACGGGTCGTACATATTACCAAAGCGAGCCGTACGTACCGCCTACTCCCTGACGACGCCATGCCTTTGGTGCGCCCAACCGCGCGCGATCGGAGCACTGATGGACACACCTCACGGTTCGGTCAGCTGGCTGCAAAGTCATAAAGCTAGACGCCCTCCTGGAACTCCGCCTTCCATGTCGCGATTGCAAAAACAGATAACTAAACAGATAAATTTTCGCAATGACGAGATGCTCGCGTGCTGTGATGACTACGACTTCTTGGAACGTGCAATGGAGGAGACGGCCACCCTTATCTGGCGCCCCACAAACGCGGGCAGGTCGACCGACCGGGCATTTCGCCACCTCGTATGACACGGAGCCGATGAGCGGTCAGCCGGAATGCACCGCGTCTTCGGCCACGGCCCCTGGCCCCCGTCCTTGGGTCCTTTGCAAGCATCGAAATCGGAGACCCAGGGGTCGGTCATGCCGATGACCCGGTCACGCGGCGGGTCCGCGCTTCCGCCACAAAGGGATTGACGTGGTCATTGCCGTACCGTTCTAAGATTAGCGGTAGCAAGTAGTCTTCTGAAGTGACAACGCCGCGGCAGGCGGGCACGCCGCAGCTGCAGTCGTACGGCCCAGCCAGCTTGGGGCCGAACAACGTCGCGAAGTCGACCGTGACGACCTCCCCTGGGTGACGGCGAAAGTCAGCAGCGGCGAAAGCCAAGGAAGAGGGAGGGAGCACACGACAGTGGGTGGTGGTGACTGGCAACAGCTTTGGGTCGGGCGGGTTTCTCGCTACACACACGAAAATGATGTTGTGTCGTTTGCGCACAACGCCGCAAGCCGCACCGCAGCAGTAGGTATGTGCACCGGCACGCCGAGCCCGCATGACCACCGGGCCAGACCCTGCTCCGTACATTGGGTGCCTATGACCGCCCAGCAACACGCCACCCGATCCGCCATCCCGCCAGTCCTTCCCGGCCCCGCTGCCCCAGCCCCCAAGCCCTCGCTCCCCGCACCCTTGGCGATGTCCCTCCGCGCCACCAGGTTGAGGCCGTCCATGTGGGTGTTGGGGTCGCAGGAGTGGGTCAGCGGGGTCCACCGGGTCAGGTCGGCGGGCGGCATCACCAGCACCTGCACGTGCGACCACACCCGCGCACACGCATACATGCACACATACACACACAACTCTTATCTAAACACACAACCGGTTTGGGTCGGGCGGATTCCTTCGCGAAACATATAAACGCACGCCATGATTTGGTAGAAATAAGTCAACCGGTCTAGGTCGTCACCAGCAGCTGCACGTGCGAACACATACAGCCAGCAGGCAGGTGCAGCCGACGGAGCAACAGCGGACGGGCCCAGGCAGCGACGCGATGGCGGGGACTGAGGGGACGCGGAGCCGCCAGCGCCAGACATCACCCAATGCGACATACATCTGCCACATCTGCGACTGTACTGCAGCGAGTGATAAAGCAGGCAGGAGCGGCCAGCCGTGCGTACGCTAGGAGGCGCCGAAGCCACATGCGAGGACAGGAGAAGACGTCCGCCAGCTGGGTGCGGTGCACAGCGCCCCTGCAGCCTCGCCCCACCTGCTCATTCAGCGGGTAGGCCGCCTCCTCGAACATGCGCCGCTCCCGACTGCCCTGCGGCCAGCAGCCGTCCACCCACCGCCGGCTGGCGAGATGGAACTGCGTGTACTCGTTGGACTGCACCAGCCCGCCCGCGGGGATGGCCCGCACCGCCACCATGCCCAGCCGCCGACCACTGCCGCCCGTCCGCCGGACAGCCGCCGCAGCAGCAGCAGCAGCGGCAGCAGCAGCCGGCGCTGCCGCAGCCTCAGGTAGCGGTTCCGGATCGGCCCCGTCTGCCTCGCCGGCAGCCGTCTCCAGCTTGGGGCCCGCCGCAGCCTCGGCGGGGGTCTCCGACGCGTGTGTGCCGTTCGGGGTTGGGTTCACCGGCCGCAGCGGGAAGACGCTGATGAAGGCGGGCGCCACCGCGGGCTGCTTGCAGCGATGGCGGTGGACCGCGGACGCGAGGATGGAGGCGATGAAGTGGCGGTGATTGTGGTCGGGGTCGAGGGAGAGGATGTAGTCGGCGGAGCCGGCCAGCTCGGGCGGGTACAGCACGCCGCAGTTGGGGTTGATCTCCAGGAAGTAGATGTCGCCGGTGCCCTCCTCCACACGGAAGTCGCACCTGCGGTTGGACGGTGGCGTGTGCGGCAGCGGCGGCGTGCGGTGCCGCCGAGCAGGCGGCCGCGGGCAGAAGTGGTGGTTTTGAGTGCGGGTGTCGCAGTTCTGCGGCTTGATGCGCTTGGAGTAGGTGCTCTCGGGATCATTGCGCGTAGGGCCACAGTTCTCTAGGTACTCGTGCAGCAATTTGTGGTCCAGCTCAGGTATTCAACGACCAACGGTACCTAGTCAGGGGTTGCTGAGACAGAGCAGAGCCCGGCCCGGCAGAGCAAGAATACATATGCGATACCCGGTTCGCGATGTTGGAGAGTCGGACCCAGAAAAGGGCAAGGCCCGTTGTGGCTCAACACGTACCTGCCGTAGCTGACGCCCCGAGTGGCCAGGTAGGTGTCTTGGGCAGCGCGCTGCAAGGGGGGCCGGGGGGCCAATGCACCAACCACACGCCACAACAGAGCCAAAAACCTGAGGTGCGCAGTCAACCTGAAGATCACTCGTGCCCCGGGGACACCCCGGGGACGGCAGGTAGGTTGCCATGAGGCCCTAGAGCACCCACACCACAGCCGAGCAGGAGGGCGATGGCGGCCGATGTAGAGTGCGGCCGGTGATACGACACACACAGATAGGAGGCTCTCCCATAACACCCAAGCCCCCATGGGGGAATCCGCACGCAGGGCCGGCCTGCAGACGGGAAGCCGCGTCCGGGCCTGCCCCGAGCCCCCCTAATGTCGCTGCTGGACGCGCAAGACGGTGTCGCCCACGATTGTCGTGCGCGGTACGCCCGTACCGTGTGGACCCCGTACCTTGAGCCGGGCGGACAGGTCGGGGTCCGCGCAGGGCTTCCAGCCCAGGTTCTCAAACTCAACAAACTTGAGGTCGAAGTGTTTGAAGTCCTCCCCAGGTCCGAACTCGCACTCCACGGGCGTGTAGGCCACGGGCACCAGGTCGGCCAGCTTGGGGCTCGAGCTGCTGCCTGCCTGCCACACCTGCTGGGGCTGGGTGCCGGCGAGGCAGACGTTCGGGTCAGAGACGGAAGGGACCAGGGGCGTTGGAACCTACGGTAAGGCGTCCTGCGAAAGCTAAATGGAGAGCCGCCAACTATGCAGACCGGCCAGACGGCTGGGATGCACATTGCGCACTGCTTTCGGTCGGTGTCGTACATGCCTGAAGTCCTTTCCAGGGATTTCTCGCACTGTGATCCCGTATGAATGATGCACGGCCCCACACGGTTACAAACGAAGCTCCCCTTGTCGTTAGGACGGGAACCCAGATCGGCACGGGCATCGGTCAGAAACCCGCTGGTGATCCTAACGTCCGCCTGAATGCAGACACAGCCATACAGCCACCGACACGCCCCAAGGCGCGCGTGTATGTCGTACGTGTTGTACACGGTCCCACCTGCCGGGGCGGCTCCTCCACTACCAGTACGGTGAACTCTCGGCCCACAATGAATTCCTCCACCAGCGCGCCCCCGTATTCTTTACAGAAGAAGGACACCTGCCGCATAGATGCTGTCCACACATGAGTCGTGAGAAGTGACGGTATTATGCGTCACGTCTTGGCCATCAGGTAGCCGGCGCAGGCGGGCCCACCGCTCTCGATCATTTCAGCGCGACATCCACACAAATACGCCAGCCGTACTTGCCGAGCAACCATGAGCTGGAGGCTGCTGCCGCAGCCCCAATTGAGTTCCGAATTCGATTCGAATTTGTCGTCAATTAGATCCAAGTCAGCTGTCAGGCAGGCATCCAGCCCCCAGCCCCCTCACCTGCTGCCGCAGCTCGGCCTCGCTCGTGACTTTGGACTGCTTAGTCATGCCCACGCTGCCGTACCCGCTCGGGTGTTTCACAATAAGGGGGAAGCGCAGGCCGCCCTTCTCGGGGCCCGCCAGCACAGCAGCCACACCCAGCTCCTCCTGGCCGGGGCCCCCCTGGATGTGGACCCACTCGGGCACCTGTTTGTGGGTGGGGTGGGTGTTTAGCAAGAAACCCTTATCAAACGATCTTTGGGGTGGTGTGTGTGTGTGTGTGTGTGTGTGTTCACAGGTAGTCAAGGCAGGAGCGCTTGGCATGCGTGCGTGCGGTGTTAAAATAAACCGAGAGACACGACTTGCGAGGACCCTAATTGCGCACGCGGACGAGCGAGGCCGTTGGCTGCGCGTTGCCGACAGGCCGGGGACGTGTATATAGAAAAGAGGGGCGACATGCGATAAAGCAGAAGCAAAGACATTGTGTCCCCGTAATGGATAGTCGCGGCGGTGCGGGCGGCTTACGCGGGGCTGCGACGGACATGCAAGGGACAGCAGGACCCGACCCAGCCCGAGGTCAAACCGGTTGCTGGAGATGCAGCTGGGGAGGAACGTCGAGATTACGGTGCCAGCGTCCGGGCTCCAAGGCGTGTGTGCGCGCCGCGCCGCCTCGGCGATGGGCGTGCGCAAACAAGGATGCAACAGCAGACCCACGATCAAAGCAGCGAAAGGACAGCAAACGCGAACCCGAAAGCTACAATACCCACCTAACCGGATTCGGAAGGCCAGCGGTAGGGTAGTCGCCGGTATTGCACATGTAGGGGGGCAAGGCAGAGAGGACGTTAAGGCAGGCTAAAGATGGTAAAAATTGACCAAAGACAGGAATAAGTGACCAGTGTGCGTGACGGGGAGGCGGCGCGGCGAAAGAGGCGGGGAGGGACGCGCGGCAGGGATAAATGGAGTGGCGGCGGGTCGTACGGCGGGTCGCACGGCAAGTACGGCAGGGGCAGTACGGCAAGCGAAGCGTGTGTGGGTGGAGGGGGGCAGTACGGCAAGCGAAGCGTGTGTGGGTGGTGGGCGTGCGTGCGGTGTGTGTGGGTGTGAGGCGAAGTCTAGCGTTACAGTGCCGGTGGGGTGTCAGCGCTACGGCTCCAACCGATGGCCCCGTTGGGTCCGCTACGAGATGATTCCTTCAACCTAAGCAATGAACCTGGCTAAAGGTCGCGGTGTTGAGGGCATGACCGGGTACTTACAACTTCTTAAACCTTTCACGACGAGATGCCGCAGTGCCAGTACGATAAGCGCACGGTTGGCAGGGGTGTAGGACCGCAAGTTACCCCCACGTTGCAGGATGCATGAACCAGACCGAGCTGATCTGGGCGTGACCCAGATCGCGGATCCACGTCCTGGAGGTCGCAACTGGCGGTAACTGAAACCCTGCACCGCGCACCTTGATGCCGTAGAAGTAAGCGGCCTTCTTCATGTCGATCTTGGATGGCTCGTAGAACAGCGCGTCGGCGCCCGTGTACGGCACGTTGAGCCTGTACGGACATCAGACCACACCGTGGAGGCCCGTACACGATGGCGATCGCTGCTGCCCTTTCCCAAGATGTTGGCGTTTGGGTTTGCAACTACAACAACCCCAACGCAATGCACCCCGGCGTAAACTGAATACAGAGTCCGGCCGAACGGACCCACGGTATGGCGAGTTGCTTCGTCACCCTTACTTTTCCAGGGCTTCCACGACGTCCTTGCCGGCGCGATCCTCATCCCACGCCCCATCGCAGAGGTTCAAGTAGACGTCATAGTTACCACTGTTGATGAGCTTCACGAGATCAGCTGAGCTCGTGGCCTTTTTCAGGAACACGTTGGTCCACTCATAGCGGCCCTCCGGGTCGTAGTGGTCCGGCTGCCGGGTAAGGTGAGGCACGGGTGTAAGCGACAACAAGCCCACAAGATGAATAGAAATTTTTCAGATCGAGCATGCGACACGTGTCCTCAAGGCAGCCCCGGGTCGCAGGAACGGGCAACAGACACGCACCTTGCATATCCCATCAACCTCCTCTGTGAAGGGACCGGTCGTACCCTCAGCGCTGGGATGGAGGACACAGACACGAAGCTTTCTACTTGGTTCGCCGACGATGACGCCACTCATGGGAGCCTGATCCGGCGACGCCTCGGCCATCGTTCCGGCATGCACGCCAGCGGGATTGCTCATTGTCACTCTCTGCAGTCGTACAAATGTATGTATTGGATAGAGTAATTATATTATAAACGCCACAACAATGATATATTGCGTTGCTTCACAAGAGCTGCATTCCGCGCTTATGCCTGTTGCTGCACACACATAACCGCATAGATTGATGTGCAACCATAAGCTGGCGAACAGTATCTTGCTTTCATGTGCTGCCCGAACTCCCGTAGACCCGTTGGTAGAGTCAAGGGTTTGTCAGTTTGCGGTTTTCTACAACGAATTTCTCAAAGATCCCACAGAGGCTCGCTTAACAGAAACATAATCCGTATTGGCATTGACGTAAAAATTACATTTATCTAAAAGGTTGCATCACGTCACGATTAGGGAGGTGCAGGGTTAGTGACTTGAATCGTGTCATACCTGACATTCTTGGGCGCGCGACATTTATCCTGGACCCCGAAGAAGGGAACCCTTTGTAACATAGGTATTTACTAGTCGTAATCACAGAGCGAACACCGTGACCCACCATGTCGCTGACACGGGAGGACCTCGCGAAGCGCTGCGCCTCCACGTCCTTTGACAAGCTCACCATGGACTATGAAAACAAGAAAGTTATGTACACCCACAGCTTCCGTGACGCGGAGGGGACAGTGCTGGAGGAGTTCATCACCGAGGTGCACTTCTCGGTGCTGCAGCCTCGCCCCCTTACACAGCCGGAGGAGCGCGCGCTGCTCGCCTTCGGGCTGTGCCACTGCACCTACGTCTTCCTCGTCTCAGCCAAGCGCGCCCCTCTGCTGCAAGTTCGCGCAGGGTACTTTTCACCTGAAGAGCTTCAGTTCTTCCGGCCCGCGCTGGCTGGCGCGCTCGCCGAGTACTTCTACCTGGCGGACCTCGACCTTGCAGATTTTCGAATCGACTGCTGCTGCGATCCCCCACATCCCATAACTGACAAGCAAGCAACAGCACCTGTGGCTGTAGTTGCAGCTGCAGCCCAAGCCGCGGGGCCACAGGTCTCGGAGCCATATGCGCAAGCAGCGGCAGCAGCAGCAGCAGAGAAGGACGATGTCCCATCTGGGTCGGCTTCCCTTGACGAAGCCGAAGCCGCCGGCACCAGCTCAGCACATTCCCGGAACGAGCCGCCGCAGCAGAAGCACTTACCCCGCAACCACGCGCCTCGCGTGCTGGTGCCCTTTGGCGGCGGCAAGGACTCCACGCTGCTCATGGAGCTGCTCGGCACTCTGGGCGCGGAAGTGGGCTGGGTGTACTTCGGCGAGTGGGTGGGCTCCTGGGAGGTGTACAGCAAGTTCACCCGGCTGGCGGAGGCCTCCCCGGCGGGCACGGTGGTGCTGGCGGAGCAGAACCTGCCTTGCCTGGAGCGCCTCAAAGAGCTCAACCTGGTTCCGGAGCTGCCTTTCCAGGATTACTCGGCGGTGAGGCGGGGAGGATGTACAGGGAGCTTGGGTACATGGTGGGGCTGGCCAAAGGCTTTGGCGCGCTTTTGCGGCCCCGTGGATTGACGGCCCTTTCTCTGCTCCTTTTCTGTGTTCTTGTTTCGTCCGGGTCTGCACGCCGTGAAGTACGCCGGTGACGAGCCGTGTGGGGTACTGCCCTAAGCTAGCCCGTGGACGGCGGTGCACGGCAGGCGCACACAGTAGCGGTTGCTGGTTTCCGTTGCCGGGGCTGGACTCAGCTGCGCAGTTGACGAGAATGTACTTCGAATCACCTCTTGGTTGCTGTAGGGACCCGTCAGCCCCAACTTGCCCCTGCTTTGGCTCCTGTCGCAAACATGATCCCGTCGCCTGACACGCGGTTTCCCCTGCCGTTCCGCACCGACTGTGCACTGTTGTGTACGGCGGTCGTACATGCAGTACGTCTCCTTCTACACGTTCGGGTCCGCCTTCGTGGCGCTCCAGGAGGGTTACGACTACATCTGCGTGGGCAACGAGTACTCGGCCAACGCCATCAACACCACCCACCCCAAGTAAGAACCTCTCCACGATACCCGTTGGAGGGACCCTGGGCCCTTGCCGAGGAGCCCAAGGGTCCATTTCTAAGCCTGGACCTCTGCTGCTGACTAGTACTGTAGCTTCGGCTTGCCAAAGACCCGTTGGCTTGGCCAAATACGCAGCTCCTGCGCCTGTGATCGCATGCATCGGTGCGCCTACCTTGGCATGCCTTGGGCCAAAGGGACCGGAGCCAGATGCCGAGCTCTGATTCACTGAGCCTTTCGCTCAACCCGCCTGCCCCACCTACTTGGCCCACGCTGCCGTACCAGGTACAACTACCCGGTCAACCACCAGTACGAGAAGTCGTTCGAGGCGGAGCGCGCCTTCCACGCCTACCTGCGCGACCACGTCCACCCGCGGCTCTACTACTTCAGCGGGCTGCAGCACATGACGGAGCTCGAGATCGCGCAGCGCTTCGCCGCCATCTGCGCCGCCAAGTACCTGGACCTCATCATCTCCTGCAACTGGGCCATGGACGACGACTGGTAGGTGGCCTGCGCGCCCGGACCCCGGGCAATAAGTAAGCCATTTGTCATAACAGGGGCCAACAGTGCTGGGGCAGGTTGCGCTGGTCTTGCATACATCGCAGGACGTGCGCACACGAGGGGCAACGAGTGGTGAGCAACATGCGCCAGTGTGAGGCGCATGGGGATCTGCACTTGCGCACTGCTGCCTGCTACGGTAGTCACGTACGGCTCGCCCCACAGGAAAGAGCAGCCAGCCACATGTGCTTCGCTCGCCGCCCACAGCCACACGCGCTTCGCTCTCCACCCGCCTCGCGACGCAGGTGCGGCGGCTGCGAGAAGTGCGCCTTCGTCTTCCTACTCTTCGCGGCGTTCCTGCCCGTCTCCGACATCATGGCCAAGGTGTTCGGCGTGCCCGCCGGCAGCGCCGCGGACGGCCCCGCCGACACCAGCAGCCGCATCGTACCCGGCTCCCGCGAGTCCTTGGTGGGCGTGTACGACATGTACGACTCGGAGCGCCATGTCCCGGTTTTCGAATCCCTCATGGGCCTTTCGGGTCATAAGCCCTTTGAGTGCGTGGGTACCCCCGAGGAGGTCCTGGCGGCCATGTACCTAGCGCTGCAGCGGTACCGAGCTGGCGCTTCGGGCATCACTCCCCGACTCCGGGCCGGGGAAGCTCTCGAAAGTCTTGATCGCGGTGCGGAGGCCTTGGGCCCCACTGCAGAGGCCGCGTCGGCAGCAGTACCGGAACCCCCTGCATCGGCTGCCGCCGGCGCCGCCGTTGAGTCGTCTGACAAGGAGGCGGAGGTGGAGGCGGAGCAGGAGGCACCTCAGCACGAAAACGGGAGGCAGATGGAGGAGCTGAGGGGGAGGGAAGGGAAAGGAGCCCCTGCGGCGGAGGGCGGGCAGGTAGGCGGGGCGCTGCCGCTGCTGTTGCGCAAGCACGCGGGCCTGATCTCCAGCAAGGGCCGGGAGGAGTGGGACAAGATCCGCGAGTCCATCCGTGTGGTCGCGGAGACGGGCGTGGCTGACGTGCCCACGCTGTACCCCGACTGGTTCAGGCGGGGCATGAAGGAATCGGCGGTAAAGGGGTGAGAGCCCCCGGAGTCAGAAAATGAGGACAGGCTTCAGGACGGGATCATGAAGGCCTCATGCGGCCGAAACTCGTGGGAAGCGAGCGGCTGCAGGACGGCAAGCAGAAGGGCCTGCAGCAGCGGGAGGATCAGTGGCAGCAGGAGCCCGTGTGGGTGCACGTCAGGTGGGGCTCGAGCCTCGAGGTGGTCTTTCGTGGGCATGGATTCTCATGCGAGCGCGCGCCGAGGTTGAGCGGGTTTAGGACAGCAAGCGACGAACCCGGTCACCCTCGGGGACCCTAGGGGGGCCCTAGGGGAGGGGGCGGCTGCCGAAGAGGCCCTCAGGCGCAACCAGGGTGACTGGGTCCGCGCAATCCCCCACCTGGCGTGCATTATTCGCCTGGGGGGTTGCACGACAACGCTCGGCGCCGAGGGCTGCTTGGGAGGGCCAGCACGAAGACGAGGTTGCTGGCTGGGGTCTGGACTCAGGCCACGCGCTTCTGGGCGTTTCTGGGCTGGAACTGTTAAGAGTGAGAAGCGCGCGGTCGCTTTCTCAAGGCGATAGATGATTTGTGTAATAAGGGCGCATGATGTGATCCAGCTGGTCTGCTCACGGCGCGTGCTGCACCCGACATGAAACCAGGGGCCTCCCCTGGACGCCCCTGGTAAGCACGGATGACCCTATTTGTGGGTCCCCTGCAATTATGCATTCATTCATCTTGTGGCCCCCATAGGAGTGCCAATGAGCACGTTCGTGCAACTGCGATGTTCGCCCATCGTACAGGTTATCGTCACGCAGTTCGTCGGGGTGGTCTATATTGGGGGTGAAATGTTAGCGGCTTGACGGGCCGTTTCAAAGGTTTCCCAAATAATTTATGGAAGGCATGTCGGATTACCATTCAACAGAGGAACGCGTTTCCAACGCCATTCCAACTACTTTCTTAACAACTCCCGAACTCCGGATGTGTACGAGGCAAGTACAAACGGATGCCCCTGCCTGCGCTCACGGACTGCCCCAGGGCTTTGTACAAGCAGCCTTCTGCATTCCAAACGTCATGAAGTTTTGTGTATATCCTTACCTGCAATGAGCACTGTGAGCACATACATTGCGGCACGCAAGTTCTTCCTATTAGCTATGACATCACTCTGCTTAAATGCGTACCCTCAGGATTGTGACACTTAAATGTTATTTAGACCGTGCAACCATTGTGGTAACAGGTATCAGGAGCTTTGCTGTGGTTTTGCCAGATGTCCTCCGTCATAAAATCGCAGGCCAGGCTAGAGGAGAAATCCTTCAGCTGGAAACGCAGCCCTCAAAATACCGATTACAATCGATGGATTCCAGTCAGCAGTTCCAAGTTGACTGGCTGTGACCTGTTCAACGTACCAGGGGTTGGTGAGCTGCTCCTGGTTGTTGGCGCCGAACACCAAATATCCATCTGGGAAGTGCCAAATGGCCGTTGCTTATGGAGATATTCATCCAGCGCTCTGGACACAGTTCGCTCTTCGACACAGAAGACGTCCAGCGAATTGCGACAGGAGACGGTCACCGCATGCAGGTTGCTTAACACCGAAGCATTCTGCGTAAGCAATGCGGATGGCTCTGTGGAGCGCTGGACCTTTGGAAAGGTACGAGCTTGCAAGCCCTTCCGTCAGTGCCGCAGTTGCGGCGTTGCTGCGGGATGTCATGCGAACTCCAGTGGCATACTCGGGGGTGATAACGCTGTTAACCCCAACCCAATCCAGTTGTACTCCATACGCACTTCTTTTCGCCGTGGCGCCCCGTTACACTCCGCCTGCCCAGCGGCGAGCATGGGACACGAATCTAAGTTCCGCTGTTGAAGGGGCCCCCATACCGGCGCGCAACAGGCAGAGCCCCGCAAAACCGGCGCGTGTTGATGGAGGCCCCTCCAAGGCGTATCCCTCCTTACCTGCCCGACTGTGAAGGACTGGTAACGCGGGGGCCGAACATTCTTCCTCCTGCACCGGCACACAGTTATGAGAAATGGGCGGACATCGGCGGTTCGCGGACCAGCCTCCCCACAGAGCACCCTGCGCGGCGGGGTACACACATACGGTACTCACCGCGTGTCACCCACCCAGCCGCCAGCGCCGTACAGTCCACCCAAACCGCACACCTTCGCCTTCCCCGTCACTCGTCACTTGCAGGGACCAGGGGAGTACGGCAGCTGGCAGGCCACGTGCGTGGCCCACGAGCACGTGCACACGGCGGAGGTCACCAGCATGAGCGTGTTTCGCGGCGGCAGCCGCATCCTGACCACCTCGAAGGATTTCACGGCTCGCATCTGGGACACGGCCACCATGACTGTCGTGCGAACCTTCGAGGACCACGAGTGCGAGGTGAGGACCACCTGTCAGAGGAGGAGGAGGAGGGGGCATGACCGCTCAAGGGAAGGTTCCGCTGCGCCATCGGGCCCGCGGGATACGGACGCGATTGAGACGCACCGAGGAACGGGAAGCGACCACTAACACCTCTCCCCGCCCACACTTTCACCCACATACCACATATACCACACTTCAACTACCGACCGCGCTCCGACATTCGTACGGCACTGTACGGCACCCAGGTGTACGGCTCAGCGGTCACGGAGGACGGCACCCGCGCGATCACGTCCGGCGAGCTGGAGCCGGAGCGCTCCAGCGTGCTGATCTGGAACCCGGAGACGGGCAAGGTGATGCACAGCCCCACGGACCACAGCGGCTGGCTGGACGTGTGCGCCATCAGCGGACCCGCGGGTCTGGCGGCCGTGACGGGCGTGCACGGCATCCTCTTCGTGTGGGACATCGAGAGCGGCGAGCAGCGCTACGCCACCAAATTCAACCACGGCTCGCGCAGCTGCTGCAGGTTCAGTCCCTGCGGCCTCTTCATTCTGGTGCGTGGTGTGGGTCGGTGGGTCGGTCAGGGACTGGTGGCTGGCGAGGGAGAGCGTGCGCCGTGTGGTATCGATGGGTTGGTCGAGTGTGTCAGCGCGTGCTCAGGCCCCGCCTCCGAGGTTTGTATCTTTGACTGCCGCTAGACATGGTTTCCGTGGGTCGCGTGCATGGCATGCCTCTCTCTCTTTCTCTCTCTCTCCCCTACTGCTGCTCCCCCTCGTATTTGCAGGCGGGCGGGTACGACCTGGGTGAGCTGGTGCTGCTGGAGTCGCGGTACGGCCAGGAGCTGGTGCGGGTGAACACCACACAGGTGAGCGCGGGGGGATGAGGGGTGAGGGTGAGGGGTGAGGATGAGGGAGGCTGACAAGGAGCTCACACAGGGGGCTGATACTGCCTTCCTCGGAAAGGGGCGAAGGGGCGACGTGCGGACCGGCACCGGGGGGGTGCAACCACACACGATGACACGGATACCCCTGCCGGCACCAGCCCACGTTCTTCCGGGTGCGGTGTGGGAAGGGTCGTGTATAGAACGGGGCAGCGCTGAGGCGCACTTGAAACCGGTTGCATGGGCGAGCACATACGCAGCACGTGTGTGGGGTCGGTCGAATCGCGGCTGGGGGCAGGGCAGGGCGACCCACGTTTGGCGCGTCAGTCACCCTCTTCGGCGGGGGGTTTACCTGGGTCCGCTCTTCTTGAAACTGGGATAGGGTTAGGGTTTGAAATTGGGTTAGGGATAGGGACTAGGATTGGCGTTGGGATCAAGGCTTTAACAAAGACTCGGACGTGGGGCTAGCTCCGAAGTTGAGTTCCAAAGCTGGGTTCCGACGGGAGCCAAGACGGGAGCCAAGTCTGTGACCCGCGCTGGTTCATCGCCCACTCGCCTCCAAGCCTGCATCCCCTGACTCTCTGTGCCCCGTAGTTGCTCCCCGTATACCCCCGGATACCCTACCCAGGAGGTAATACGCACCCTGCCCGCCGTGTGACGTCGCCCCGTGGTCCCCACAGGAGCCGGGCACCTTCAACACCCTGACCGGCTGCTTCTTCCTCGGCGAGGGCGGCGCCAGCCGCGTCTCCTTGTCCAGCGGCATCACCAGCTGCGGCAGCGGCGGCGCCGCCTCGCTGGCGGCAGCCAAGACCACCCCTGGCAAGGCCGCCACGGCCCGCGCCGCCGCCGCCGCCAGCTGCTCCCACGCGGGCTTCCTGGAGCGGTACTACAGCCTGGACCCGGGGGGGAAGCGGGTTTCGGAGCACCGGCGGTCCAAACTGGCGCGATTCTTGAGAGGGGGCGGGTGCGTAGGCGACGCCGTCGCTGTCCCGCACGGCGGCAGCGGCAGCATGAGCCGCGCCGCCGCCAGCGCCGTCAATGTGATCGCCAGCGGCAGCTACAAGGCCGGCGGTGGCGGTGGCGGCCGCCGCAGCGGCCGCATGGGCCGTAGCAGCAGCCGAGTGGCGCCGCTGCAAGTGGGTCGGTTCAGCTTCCCAACGAAGTTCGGGGCCGTATGTACGGACGGATCCATCCGGGTGTTCAATTTGGAGGGCGACAGCTTTGACGACGCGCTGTGGCGGGACGAGCGGCTGCAGGACGTGTACGACATTGACGTCACGCGGGATGCCACGCTCATGTTCGTGATCTTCAAGGCGGGCCGGTTCCAGGGTGGGTGTGGTTAGATGGGGGTTACCACACCGGGTGGGTGTGGTGGTTACCACACCGGGTGGTAACATCTCTTTGGGGAGAAGGCGCAGGAGCAGGGCCGCCGTCGTCGTCGCATGTAACCCCCCCACGGGGACGCCGCCGACGGGGACGCCGCCACCTTCCCCGCCAGGTGTCAGCCACGCGCCCCGCCTAGTTCACGCTCCTTTGACTGCTCCCCGGCCCCCTCTCTCCCCCTCAATCCTCGACCCCGCGGCGATACACGCCCGCCCCACGACGCCCCGTACGACACACCTCTGGTGTCGCATCCACGGCATGTACGACAGAGGAGCTGCACCTGTACGACTTTGCCACGGGCGAGGTGGTGTGGAACCACGCGACCGCGCACGCGGGCACGTACGGGCTGTACCTGGTGGCCAGCGGTGATGCTGGGCTGGTGCCCGGCGGCGGGGGCTCGGGGGAGAGCCGGCCGCTGAGGGGCAGGCTGGTGACGACTGGCGGCGACCGGAAGGTCCGGCTGTTCGACCTGGCCAAGAGGCAGCTTGTGCGGGTGAGTCAGGAGCTCACGACGCAGACGAGGGCGGCGGGGGGGCCGGGGTCGGGCTGTGCTGGTGCGGGTAAGTCAGGAACTCACGACTTAGAAGAGGCGGCGTGGGGGTCGGGGTCGCGCGGGGTTGGACGGTGCGGTTGAGTTTGGTTTGGGGGCGGCGGGGAGGAGGGCCGGGCGCTGAGTGAGTGCGGGTTGGGCCATCGGCCCATCGCGTCTCAGACCTCGGGCCGCTGACCGACCTGCCCCGCCCCGTCCCGTCCAGCCCTGCCTTCCCCCGCCCCGCTATATCCCACGCGGCGGGCTGCCCGCCTCGCCAGCTTGGCTCAACCCCCTCACCCCGCCCCTGCCTAGGCCCCGCCCCCGGCGCCCCCCAACTCTGCCACCTCTACCTGAATCTGCTGTCATCGCACTGCTGTCACTCGTGCCCCTGCCTGATGGCCCTTGTGCCACTGAAACCCTGTCAACATCGAACCTCCTTAAATGGTCCTGAATTCCATCTCCTCCGACGCGCCGTGGCACCACGGTAGTACGGCCCACTAGAGCAACTTAAAAGCCCTACCTGAAGCCTTACCCCTGCCCGGTGGCCCTCTTGCCCCTCCCCTGGTGGCCCTCTTGCCCCTCCCCCGGAGCAGATGATCGACACCGCCCACTCGCAGGACATCGTGTGCCCCCAGGTCAACGAGGCCTTTGACCGGATGTTGACCACCGCCGACGGCTGGGACGCCTGGACCACCCTGTGGGACCTCAACACCGGCAAGATGCTGCGCAAGTACGACAACATTCACGACGAGGGCATCTTCGACGCCTGGTTCACGCGCGACGGCGCGCGCGCCGTGTCGGTGTCGTGCGACAAGACCGCCGCCATCTTTGACCTGGCGACAGGTGGGTGGGTTCGACGGCTGACGGCGCGGCGAAGAGGAGGGACAGGAGGAGGAAGGGGGGGAGAGGGGAGGAGGAAGGAGGGGGAGAAGGGAGGAGGAGGAAGGGAGGGCACCACCACCAGAGCAAAACCACCAGAGCAAAACCACCAGAGCACCAAGGAAGCGCCAAGCAACCCCCCACACACAACCACCGCCACCGCCAACCCCCTGCCGCCCGCAGGCGAGGTGATCCAGCGCTTCGTGGGCCACGAACACTGGGTGCGCTTTGCCGCGCTGTCCCCTGACGAGAAGGTTCTGGCCACCGCCTCCAACGACAACACCGTCCGCATCTGGAACACCGCCAAGGGCAACCTGCTGCACGTCATCCGCGACCACCGCGGCACGTTGTCGTACATCAACTTTGTGCACCCCTCCTGGATCGTGTCCAGCGCGCGGGACGGCACCATCATCGGGTTCAACCTCAAGGTGCGGGTGCGGGGCGCGGGTTAAACAGAAACAGCCCAGACACATGCGGGTGGGGGTGCGGGTGCGGGGTTATACAGAATACTGCGGGCGATGTAACGGTAATGTCACCTCATCATGCGCTCCCTGTCTTCCTGCCGTCCCTGGCCACTGTTAACGCAAGTGTTAATCTAACTATACGGCCAACCCAAGTGTTAACCCAACCCAATCCAACCCAATCCAGCGTAACCTACCCCTCCGCCCTCCGAACCCACTGCCCGCCCCGCTGCTCCGGACGGCCGGACCCCCGCCCCACTCCTCACCGGCCGGACCCGCCCCGCCGCCGGCCTTCCCGCCCCTGGACCGAACCGCAGACCGGCGTGTCGGTGCCGCTGCTGGTGTGCGGCCCCATCAGCAAGGCCGACGGCGCCGAGAAGATCCGGCCCATGCCGCTGTCGGCCTCCGTCGCGGGGCCCCGCTTCCCGCCCGTGCTGGCCGTGTCGCTCAACGCGCGCGTGGCGGTGCTGCACCTCTCCGTACGGCAGCCGCTGCCGCAGCAGGCGAGTGGTGGGAGCAGCACGTACATACAGGGCTGGAGGAGCGCAGGAAAGGGGGTTGGGGCATGAGCGCTGTGCTATGCAGCACTGTGCTGCGCTGTGCTATGATATGATGTGCGTTGCTGTGCTGTGCTGTGCTGTGTTCCTGACTTCCCGACCTCCGGTTTCCCCCCCCCCTTCCCGCGCCCCGCAGCTCCTTGGCGAGATGAAGAGCGGGTTGTGGGACCTGGAGCACGTCAAGAAGCTGGCGGACGTCTTCCCGGGGCTGGCGGTGGTGCCGATGGAGGACGGGAACACGCTGCTGCACACGTGAGGGCGGAGGTTAATTTGAGAAAAGAAATTGAGGGTGGAGGGCGAGGGAGAGGAGGGGAGGGGGAGAGAAAAGGAGATTGGTACACGAGTACAGCAATCATCCACCTACCTTCCAACCAGCCCAACCAAGCCCAACGTATGTCAATCACGCAGTCACACACAATTTCCTTTCCTCCCCTTTCCACCCCGCCCCCCCTCCCTCCGACGCCCACGCGGCACGCAGGACCGCGCTGGCGGGTCAGGTGGAGTTCCTGCGGGTGTTGCTCACCCACGGCGCCGCCATCACCTCCGCGCCGCTGCCCGCCAACGCGGACGGCAAGACCCCCCTGGACCTGGCCCTGGACGTGCGCAACCTGCAGTGCGTGGAGCTGCTGCTGGCCAACGAGGTGGCGCGACCGCCCCCGCTGCGGCTGGCGGCCATGAAGGCGAGAGGGCGAGGGGAAGGGGGATATCGGGAATTGGTAGACATATGTATACTGCGCTGCTGCCAGAGCACATAGGGGAAGCAAGGAGGGAAGGCGGGAGGGTGCGAGGTAGGGGAGGAAGGGAAACTCAGCCCCCATTCCATTGCCTCAGCTATGGCAGCAGCGCAGCTTCAATATATCTACTAAATTTCTATATCCCGCCTTCCCTCCAGCCCTGCGGCCCCGACCCCTTTCTCGACCCGGCGCCACTCACTCCGCTGCAGGCCTGGTCGCGGCTGGCGGCCGACATGCCCTCCGTGCTGGTCAAGTTCCTGAACGCGGTTGGGATCGAGGAGCCCACGGACGCGGTGGGCAGCAGCGCCGTCATGGTGCCGGTGCGGGAGGGCACGCACCTCATCACGTGCGGCTCGCAGGTGGGTGGGTGGCTGCATGGGTGGGTGGCTGCGTGGGTGGGTGGGTGGATGCGTGGGTGGGTGGGTGGATGCGTGGGAGCGTTAAAGCGAAGCAGAAGTCCAGAATGAACCGGATGGGTGGATGGGAGTCGGCCAGTGCGCGGTTATCTCGTTGTCCCCCACGTCATGGTTGTCCCTTCGTGGGGGTGGCTGGAGTTCGCGGGTGCCGGGCAGCTGAGCGGCGGCGCAGATGACCGCTCTTGCGGAGTGTAGTGGAGAACTGAGCCACGAGAAAAGGAGGAGCCAAAGTGTGTACGGGCAGGCAACACAGGCCGTGCGTGACATTTGATGGGCGTAGCAGCGCCCAACAGGTGTCCGTATGCATATATGATGTACCCAATGCCCGACCCATGACGTAGTAGAAAGGCTGCGGAGTTGAAAGAGTGTGCGCGTGTATGTATGTGTGGCGTTTGGAACGGCTGGGGAGAGGCTCCCAGGGGGTTGGGCTAGCTACGTTGCTGCGCCGACAATATTGAATGTACGGCGCATGTCGTACAGGAGTACGCCGTGGACGAGAAGCTGTGGGAGGAGGTGCTGCGGCAGCACGGCGGCACCTACAGCGATGACGATGATGATGAGGAGGAGGAAGAAGAAGGGGAGGAGGAAGGCGAGGGCAAGGGCGAGGGCGAGGAAGCCGCCTCCATGAGGGAGGGCGGAGGAGCAGGCGGCGGCGCGGGCTCGGACCCTCACGACGGTGGGGAGGCTGGGCGGAGCGGGCTGCGGGAAGCAGGCACAGCCGGCGGCACCGGCGCCGGTGGCAGCGGCAGGCGCAGGAAGCGGCGGCAGTCCAGGCTGCAGAAGGCGTGGCTGTCGCTGCGTCGCTGGGTGCGGTGAGTCGGGAGTGGGCCGAGCGGGGCTTGAGGGGGGTCAGGGGGCTGAGTCAGCGCCCCACTCGTGACCCGCCGGGTCTGGCTGCCCTGCACGCGTGTGTGTATATATGTATGTACATGACGTGGCAGTGCCGTACCGTTTATTGCGGGACACACCGAGGCCCGAACCGCGGCCGGCCCTATTTCGCCCACCCCCTACCACCCGACCCGGAACTCAACACACACGTCTGTCACCCAGCGGCACGCCTGACCCGGACCTGTCCCGTGCGTGCCGGTTCGTACGACGCCCGGACCGTCGTACGACGCAGCAACGAGGCGCCGTCGGTGATGCAGCCTGCCGTACCGGGCGTGTGCGGGTTGCCGTACGTGGGCGTCACGAAGCGGGGCATGGGCGATTCGCCGCTGGGGGCGCTGGTGCTGAACAACGTCAGTGACGCCTTCACCACCGACATCGGCTTCGCCATCCTGACCTACAAGTGGGACACGTACGCAGGTGCGCAGCTGCGAGCGGCGGCTTCCTTTGGCTTCCGTCACCTGCGCTGGCGCTCAAGCGCGTTTGCAGTGGCTGTGGCGAGGGCCGTCCGGGGCCACCCGACCCTTGTCACAGGGTCCCCCATGTCAGGGTCTCCCATGTAAGAAGATTCCAGGGGCCGATGGGGACGTCTGGGTCTCCCATGTTAGGGGCTTCCGGGGACTGTGGGGTCCGTCTGGTGAGCTCACCGGTGATCTCACCGACGCCCCCACTGGCTCTGGCGGCACCACACCGCCCCCGATCCTCTGCCCTGGCCGTCGGCGCAGTCAGCGCAGTTCATCGTTGGCTTACCCATCTCCTTGGTGGGGGGGCGGTTACCCCTCCAATCGTTGGTGGGCAGGTGACAGCCGAGGCCCTGACCCGCGGGTCGGCGTCCCTCCCTCCCCCCCGCGCGGCCCTGACCCGGCGCCTCAACCCCTCCACCGCGACCCCGGGCCTGCGCAGGCAGCATCTATCGGCAGCAGGCGCTGCTGTACGGCGTCTTCATGGTGTTGTACATCACCGCGACGACGGTCGGGGTGCAGTGGGCCGCGCACGTGGACCGTGAGGCGATGTACGAGCGACCCGTGGGTCAGGCTGTGGCCCGGATCCTGCTGGAGAGCTCGGTGCTGGTGCTCAACTCGCGGTACTTCCTGGACGAGGTACGGCAGATCGTACGGCACGGACCCGTGGAGTACTTTACAGGTAAGGTATCATACCTTCCGGACAAGGGGACTAGGCCCGGGGTGGAATGCAGGGGAACCGTCGTGAAGGTGCCGTACTGCCGTACTCTTCGCGCTCTGGTATGCTGCCCTCGAAGGGTATTGGTCCCAGGGGGATCCCTGACAAGGGGATCAGGCAGGCAAGCTCTAGTACGGTCCGTGCCGTTGGCGGCGTCGTGCCGATGCATTCCCATCAATGAGGCGGACCAGCCCTCTCGTTTGAACCTCCGCCTGTACTCATGTCGTGGCCGTATCGATCGGGCACCTCGTGCTCCGGTATTCGACACGCAGGCCACAACTCGGCTTGGAACTGGGTGGAACTGCTCTCCTGCGTCATGGTGTACCTGGTGGTGGGGCTGCAGGTACGACAATTGTACGAACCTACGGGTACGGTTATCCGTGCGAAGGTTGCGCGGTTCGGGGTGGCGTGGGACTGACCCTTCATGGGACGCGGGGGCGGGCAGCGGTGGCTTCCGGGGGCGGTCGGGTCGGCACTGCAGAGAGCTGTTTTGTTTACGCGCAGAATGTACATCGGCCGTTGCCGTTCTGAGCACCTGTATTCTGTAATGATGACGTCGTGGGCCTCAGCTGGGCAGAGGGGTTGAGGCGCGTCGTGGCCTGTGAACGGGTGACGGGTGCAGCTGAGGCCACGGTGGGCGACTGGGTATGTATGCTGCCGGCGGGGAACACGGCCGTGAAAGTGGGGCAGGCGGGGGCGAGTGGGCCCGGGGGGCGGTCAGCACTCAGCAAGGGCGCGCGGACGCGTACGAACACAGCACGCCCTCCGCAAACGGTCCAGGCAAGTGTCTCTGGCAGACTAAACCAGCCATGTATGCACTCCATTAAGCTAGGGAATGTTGGTTTGGCCGTACGCTTTATGATGTTATGAAACCGAAGCACGGACGCCGGGTGTGACTGTACGTGGTGTGCACACTGTGCTGTGTGTGCTGTGCTGTGCTGTGTGGGTCCGGGGCGGCGGGTGTGCCCCCCTCTCCCCCCGCAGGTGGCCCAGGTGGAGGCGGCCCGGTGGGTGATGTCCGCCTGCACCATCCTGCTGGGCACCCGGCTGCTCAAGGTGGCGTCAGGTGGGTCAGGCGGGTCAGGTGGCGTCAGGTGGGTCAGGCGGGTCAGGTGGCAGGACCGGGATGCCGGGTGAGGGCCGGGAGGGAGGCGGTGGGTGTTGATGGCCTGGCTCCCGGCCCATCCCGCGGCCCTCGGGTGGGTGAACCTCCATGTCATCGCAGGAGGCACCCCGTGTGCCCCGTGTGTGGCGCAATGACGTTGGAACACCCGGTCGGGACTGGGGTCCACCTTGAAACGATTACCACTATAAAGAATGACGTGTCGCCGTGTGTGTGAGAAGAGAGACCGCGAGATGAGAAGCCAGTGGCCAGTGGCAGTGACGAGGTCCTTGAGGTCCTCATGGTGGCCCCATGCGGCTCCCCCCCCCCCGGCGTGCAGGTTCTGAGGGCACCGGCATCTTCGTGCAGGTCATCATCCGCATCATCCGCGACCTGCGCCACTACCTCCTCATCGTGCTCGTCACGCTGCTGACGTACGCGCTGGCGTTCCGGCAGATCATGGTGTACTACGACCAGGTACGACAACGCTGTGTGCGAGTGTGCCCTGGCAGCGCGCGACTTGCGCGCCGCGAACCCCCGGACAGCCGTGCGGGTCGCCCGCTAAACTACACGCTAGGAGCAAAGTACGGCATCGCGACTTGGGGTGCTGTGAACTCCCAACCTTCCTTCCCCGGGGGGAGCTGGCAAGGCGTGGCGTCTGGAGGCCATCTCAGGAACCCATGCGCGCGTCCCACGGACTGCGCCTTGGTCCGGTGCCGCCTCTCCCCCCCTGGAGAGGAGAGGGAAGGGGGGAGCGCGGGGCTGATGTGCGGCTGTGGGTGGGTTACGCGGCACGTCGGGTGCTGTACTGTGTGTTTGATGAGAAGCCCACCCATAAGCGCCCAGGCCCGGGCTGTACTGTGTGTGCGGTCAACTGCCTCGCGCTTTCCTTGTTCGCGGCGGCAGCACTGACCGCTGGTGCCGACCCATGGGTCAGTATTTATGTATTTTTTATTATAGTGAAAGTATGAAACCCGTCGTGGTGGTACCTAACCGCACCAGATGGACAACGACGGCGACATCTCCAAGGAGTTCACCAAGAACTTCGACACCTTCCCGGACAGCCTGCTGTCGGTCTACTACTTCATGGTGGGGCAGACCCGTGGGTCGGTGGCGCGGTGGATCGTCCGTTGTGACTACTGTGGGTTGTCTCGTTCCGGTTGATGCACATCGCGGCCCGCCATGAGTTGGTTTGCCGTCGGGTCACAGGAAAGTCACCGGAAAGGCTGTCCTGCCGTTCATCTTCTCTGTATTCCCTCGCCTGTGCGCCCAGGTTCGACTCTGGGCCTGGCTTTCTCTTTTTAATCCCCTCCCCTCAGACGGCCGGCCAAGGTGAACATCTCTCCTTCGTCTCCCCTACGCATGTCCCCTCCCCTAATCATGCGCCCTCCCCTCCCCTCGCCGCAGACGGTGGGCGGCTTCACAACGGATGTGGGCGGGCAGGCCAAGTACGTCTGGTACTTGCACGTGAGTACGGCGACCAACAGGGGAAGACGGGTGGATGGCATGTCCTCGCCAGCCTCACACGTCCGTCTTCTTCCGCACGCTCCCGCGCACAAACCCCCAACCGACGTCCCCAACCTACACACCCAACCACACACACTCCCCAACCCGCACCTCCACTCTCCACGCACATCCCCCCAACCGACGGCCCCAACCCGCCCCCCACGCCGTTCCTCCGTCCGTCCGCCCGCCGTGCCTCCTCCCTCCTCCCTCCGGGCTGGGTGTGTCTGGGCTGTTTCTTTTTAACCCCCTCCCCCCCTCCCTCCCCCGCGCCCTCAGGCCATGCTGATCAGCTTCTCCTTCATGGTGTCCATCATCCTGCTCAACCTGCTCATCGCGGTCATGTCCGACACGTACGTGGTGGTGAAACAGCACGCCAAGAGCGAGTGGATGCTGCTCAAGGCGCGGCTGGTGCTGGAGATAGACTCCAACATGCCCGACTCGTTCTTCGCGGACAAGCGCAAGTGAGTGCGGCGGCCGGCGGGCGTATAACAATGCTGGTGTGCCGATGCGGCGGGCGCTGTTAGCGCAATTAAGGCGGGTACCGTAGGCTACGTTGGCTAGCTGGGGCTGGTGAGTGGTCAGGGGGCGGGTGCCGCCTGCCCGTGCCAGCATCCGCCTTCTTGGCCGCTGGCCGCTGTTGTGAATGAGAAGTTGAGAGCCCCCTCTCTCCCCGATGGCCTCTCCCTGCGTGTTCTCTGGCAGCAGCGCAGTAAGGCAGTAAGAATACGTCCACCAATTCCTGTACTCCCCTCTCCTCCCCTCCCCTGGGGTGTGTCTGGGCTGTATCTTTTTAACCCCCTCCCCTCCCCTCCCCTGCCGCCACCCCTCAGGTCCGCCCCTCGCTGGCTCCACGTGGTCAACATAAAGCGCACCTCCAGCCCGGCGCACGCGTCGCTGCTGGACACCGTACGGGGGACCGTTGTACGGCAGGTAAGCACGTGTTTGTTGATGTGCGCATGTACGGGCACGGCATCCGCGAAGAACGCACGGCTTGATCGTCCTGACCTCCCACTGCATTTCTCCCGCGCCTCTACGCCCCTCATTTCTGACACCTCAGTAACCACCTCATCCCCGCTTCTCCACCCCCACCCCCCTCATTTCTGACCCTCCGGACCCCCCGTTATCCCCGCTCCTCCACCCCCACCCCGCACCCAGGCGCTGAACACGGACCTGAACGAGACCAAGCAGGAGCTCAAACACCAGATCACCGCCCTCAGCGAGCAGGTGGAGACGCTGCAGCGCGACATCGGCCGACTGGCGGAGGCGCTTGGCGGCGGGGTCGCGGACCGGTCCGACTCGCGGCCGTCTCAGACCCAGGCGGCGGCGGCGGCGGCGATGGGGCTGGCTGCGGCCGCGGTGGCGGCCGGGGCGGGAGCAGCGGCGGACAGGCCGGGGTCGGCGACCGGATCGGGTTCGTTCAGTGGCCGGGGTCAGGCAGCGGCGGGGACGGGGACGGGGACGGGGTCAGGGGCGGGGGCGGGGGCGGGGGCGAGCGTGTTGCTTTCGCGGTCACTGAGCCGGCGGGCCGCGTCGGCATTTGAGCTGGAGGAGGGGAACGACGGGCAGGGCCTCGGGGAGGATGGAGGGGAGTGAGGAAGTTGAGCAGGTGGAGGAGGAGGGAGGAGGGTGGAGGAGGAGGGGAGGGAGGAGGAGGGGGAGGAGGGAGGAGGAGGGGGAGGGGGGAGGAGAGGCGAGAACGTAGTGGGGGACCCAGTTACCAGGGGACCCCATCCGCTTGCAGCAGGGATCCCTCCCGAGGGCTCGTGATTAGCCCCGTGACGCCCCCCTTGAAGAGCTTCGCGACGGGGAGCTTCGTCGCGTCTGTGACACCGTACCGGCCCGCAAGGCGCTGCACCTCCACCAATAACAGACCGCAAGGCGTCACCAGGCCGCCACCCGCATCTGCCACTAGCCTGCCTGCCTGCGTGTGTGCGCGCGTTGTCATGCCTTGCCCTGCCTTGCATTGCCTTGCTTCGCCTTGTCGCATCTGTTGCCCATGCCGCCTCTTTTGGGTTCGTCCCGCCGCGCCCGCTCCGCGGGTTGCATGCGCTGCGCACCTCCGCGGCCCACCACGCCGCATGCTGCAACCTCCTGCGGGCGGGCTTCCCTTGCACACTTATTCGCGCGTGCGGTGGTGAAGGCGCGTTCCCCCGCGCGCGCGTGTGTATGTGTGCTCGTGCGTTAAGTAGTGAGAAACCCGCCCGAATGTGTTTGTGTGTACGTAAGTGTGTCTGTGCGCGCTGCGGCGTTGTCGGCGCCGCTGCTCGGCGAGCTCGATGTTGAACCCTGTGGCCATACTTCCGAGCGTGCCTGTGGTCGTACGCGCGTGACGTTTTGGAATTGTTGGGAAAGTGGTTTTTGACGCGTCCTGGGTCTTGTGTGTGGGTTGGCGCGGCGTGGTGTCCAACCCTGCCTGACGCTGCAAGTCACATGTCGTGCGGCGCCCGTCCTGGGGATAGGGCCCACCAGGGAGGGAGACCCGTGTCCCCCCATCCCGAGGGCGGTTAGCGACTGAGCTCGCTTGCGTGTGTTTTGTACGGAGTACGGACCGTACGTTTCGGTGCAACCGTACTTGTTGTGATGACGGCTTGGACCGCGACCGCGGCGATCGTGATCGTGGCCGGCCGCATGCCTGAACCGCAGCAAGCGACTGCAAAATTCCATTCGCATGATGACCTGCTGGTGTGGCATAACATACAACTATATCAAAGTATTATCATAATGCAGGCGCCGGGGTATATAAAAACACATTATGTCGCAGCGACAGGGGCACAACAATGCCTCGGGTGGATCGATGGCGGTGGCGGTGTTGATGCGCTTGGGTTAGGGGTAAGGGTAGGGGTAGGGCTTCAAGATTCGCACGGGGTGGAAGGCGATGGGCCAGGGGAGGATGAGCAGGCGGCAGGGCCTGCGTTGGTTGGTGTGTGCTCTTGCATCGGTGGGTAGGCGAGGCGCGCGACATAGGCATTTGGCGTTGTTGCGCGTGGGAAATAATGCCAATACCTTATGTGTTGTGCGAGAAACCCGCCACAATAACGTGTTGCGTGTACAATAAAAGAAACGGAATCGCGAGATGTTGTTGTGTTTTGAATGGAAACCCGATGTTGTTGTGTGTGCGGGGGTGTTTAGCAAAGACCGTGCGCGTGTGTGTGTGTGTGTGTATCAGTCAACTGGGCGGCGAGATGCGAAACCGATGGCGATGACGACAGGAAGCGCGTGTGTGTGCGTGCCGTACACAAGGCATATGTTTTACGCTTTCTGCATCACCACGTCTGCATCACCACATCACCCGCGGGACAGCGTTGGACATCCGCACAGCACCGGTGCGGATGGATTGCATCCCACGGCGGACTGCTCTCGCGCCGTACGGCAGCTGCTTGGCCTCGTACAGCCATCCGTTGTTGCACGGCTGTGGGCGTGCCTCCGTCCATGGATCATCCGTCCCGTACGTACTGCACTGCGCGGCTATCGATGTGCTATGGCGGGCCTTGCGGTCGCGGTCCCGGTATCAATCGGACGGGAGGAGTGCTTTCCCGCGCGGCGGCGGGGCTGTGCCAGCTGGGCCCTATGCAAGTTGGCCTCGGCACCCGAGCTCTCCTATTACCCCGTCACTCACACTTCTTAGATTTCAAGTCTGATTGGACGCACTTTTGATACCCAGAGGACGTAAGATAAAGTAACGCGGATGTGTGGTGTACGGATGTGTGATATATGTGTGGTGTACGGATGCGTCCGGGTTGTGTACGGGATGTGTACCGTACGCCCTGCAGGTTTGGGTTCGGGAAAAGGCGTTTGCGCGTTTGATTTTGGGACAAATGATACCGTCGTCGCAATAATTGCTCACGCAAGCTCTCCTCACCCCCGTGTACGGCATCGCGAATCACGGAATCACGGTTTGTGCTGTGCAGGGATGTACTGCGCGCGATTGCGCGCTGCCGTACCGTGTTTTGTTGTCTTTTAGCGCGGTGTCTCCGGGGTCAGTTAAGAGGGGAAATCCTGTTGACGGATGCCGATCTTGCCTTGCCTTGTACTTCCGGAGTGCGTCGCCGGGCTCGCCACGTAATTTTCTTGTCTCTCGGATATCTTCCTGGATGTCTGGTCCCAGCGGGGCACCTGGGCTAATGCTTGCAAGCGCGCGCTTATGGTGATGGTGGCGCTGATGGTGGGTGGGTGGGTGGGTGCTCACAAGGTGAGTGGACTGGTCAGGAGGTCGGTGGCGTCAACATCCGCTGCACCCGAATACGCGCGCCGATTTGCGGCGTGTGTTTGCACGGACGAAGAGACGAACGGAGCACTCGCCATGTCATCGGCGGTGTGCACCTCGTCCGCGGCCTGGATGCCGATTGGATTCCTGGGCGGCGGCGGCGGCGGCGGCTGCTGCTGCTGCTGCTGCTGCTGCTGCTGTTGCTGCTTGTTTGCTGGCCGCTGGGTAGCCATCGTTGAGGAACGCGTGAGGGCCGATCGAGCAGCTGACCGGCACAGCGTGGGTCCGTGGCTACCTGACTAGGTCCAGCCAGCATCGTCGTGCGGTGCTGCTGCGGCCAGCGAACCGGCTGCGAACGGACGACGCCGGGCAGGTCGCTCGCGTGTTTCGTGTCAGGGGCTGTCCGAGGACTCAGGGTCCGCTGGTCAGACTGTGCTGGTGAGGTTGGAGGTTCAGCTGCCGAATGGTTTGGAACTTTGGATGCGACCGTCGAGCATGCGCCCCGTGTCGTCCAGGCATCAGGCCGACGTGTACAACCATGCCCCGCAGTTGTCATACTTTTAAGGGGCTGCTTGGCTGCTCACCGACGTCGGTAGTGCCCAATTCATCAGCACGCTCCTAGCACGCTCAGTTTCCTTCGGATGAGCAGACGTAGCGGCATCGCGCTGGTTGGCCGGTGTACGGCAGTACGACAAGACGCCAAAGTATCTGAACTGACCTTCGTGACACAGGAAGCTGCAGGATTACTGATGTGTGCTGTCCAAGTTTATCAACAGGCCTGTCGGCGGACCTTCACGCGGGGCCGCCGATGGCGCTGCACCACCCCGAAATGGGTCTGGCTCTACCCCCAAGTCCGCAAGACTGGGACTGACACGTTTTAACAAACGGTGAAATATTGGTGGCTAAGGAAATACAGCGTCAAGGAACTCCAGCTGACGCAGGGCTGAAGGCAAGGGTATTCAAGGGTGACAAGGGTGATTACCAATCGCGTTTCGTTTTGGGTTACGGGATAGAACCGCCGCTTGAAACCCATTTACCCGCACTGTACACGTGCGAAACGGATTATTGAAGTGCTACGCCCACGTAACCATATCGGGTGGCAGGAGGCGGCAGACGTTCGCATGATAAAACTCCTCGATGCCGTACGTATGGACACAAGGCTTAAGCGTATCGTAACATTGCAGTTCGTGATCGTGCAATGTTCATACTCTGATGCTCGCTTGGACCTTGGAGCAACCTGGAAGTTATGCCAACGTGTACGACGCACAGTTCCCGCCCAACAAGGACTGAGTGGAACTTTTCGCTCAGTTGCATGATGTAATGTTATGCGCTAAAGAAGTACGCAAACACAATGGTCTTTGCCGTCGAAACGGACACAACTGGATCCTTTAGGTCGGGGCAACTTTCCCGAACTTTTAATGCCTTCTTCAGCGCGACTGCGCAAGCCACCCTAAGAATGACATGAAGCTGATACTGGTATATGTTGAAGCTACCTGTTAATTCAGGCTCGTCACCTTCGTCATCTCTGGGAACAGGAATCAAAGCAGATGGACCTCATCGCGTTACAGGAGCGGCGGCGCCGCAAGGCAGTAGTTGCAGCACTGCTGCTTAAGGCTGAAACCGGTTCCGTGCCGCGGGAACCAGGCGACCTCGTCGCAACCATGGGCCGGTTGTCGACCGGTGTGAGCGGCAGCGTCATGCTCCACATAAGGGACAAACATCCAGAACTTGTTGGCAAATCACCGGCTATGCTGATCCCGACAGCTTTAGCTCCGGGGAGCTTCAAAGCGTCTGCCCTGGCCGCTAGGGACCTTCGGTGCTGGAGACTGCAGCGCTCTGTGCAAGCCGTAAGGAAAGCCTCGCAGCCCAACCCTCCCCCAGAGCCGATCCCAGAACCCCCGCCGCCGCCCGCCTGGCCTTCGATCTACAACCAGGCGTCCTCGTCCTCGTCCCCGGCGTTTAGCTTCAACGCACCGCAGCTGCCCGCTGACCCCTTCGGCATGAAGCTCTCCCGTCCTCCCCAAGGCGTGGCACAACTTCCTCCTCCTCCCGGTCCGCCCTTTGCCCCAGCTTCTGCCGCATCTACATCCTCTGCTCCTGGCTACACCGGTGCTGCCGGCGCTTCCGCCGCCGACGCGGCGTGGAGGCAGACACCCCCCCTCACGAGCTGGCAAGAGTCTATAGCGGACCAGGCCCTTTCGTGCCTGACGGCACTCACCCGGCCCGCCGAGCCGATCCGAGCGTCCCACGCGGCGCACCAACAGCTGCGGAAACTCGCCGAGGCAATCCGCACCAGCCGGGAGGCCCTATACGCTGATGAGGTGTGGGGGGGGATGTGTCATCGCCTGGCGCTGCTCGGCCTGCGGGCCTTGCGTGCAGAGAAAGATAAGGCGGCCACGGAGACACTGGTTCAGGCCGTCTTCACGCCGTTGGAGACATATCAGTACTCGGAGATCGCGGCGCGGCCACTCGAACAGGTTGATTGGCAGACGTGCCAGGTAGGTTCAGGGCCAGCGTCGCGCCGTCGTTTTTGTCTGTCTGACTAGACTAGCGCTTGCTAGGCTTCAAACGTCAAGTACAGGCTACAGGGTAGCGGTGCCCGCGGCGCCCTGTCAGAGTTAGCGGCTGTTCGGCTAGGTAGATTTACAGGACCTCGGAGCCGAGGGGCTCTGCGGCGGCGGTGGACACGAACGACCACTGCGAATGGGATAATGCGTAACTGCGCTGGCTGCGCTGTCTCGGCGACCCATATCGGGCACTTCCGCAACCCACTGCTGCGCGTGGGCCTCGCCACCCGCCCTTCATCGCCCCTGCCTTCCACCACCTCAGGACGTGTACAGAGCCGTCGTCGCCATTGGGGCCCCGGGAGTCAATCGGGCGAGGGTCTGGCCGGAGACCGTCTGCGCTTACCTGGACGTATCACAGGGGCAGCAGCTCCAGCGCAAGCACTACCAGCAGCAGCAGCAGCAGCAGCAGCAGCGCCAAGAGGACCCGCTGCGGGCGCTGCCGCGGGTGTGGTGCCAGTTAGCGCACGACGGGGAGCCGGAGGTGCGTCCGGGGGCACTCTCTTCTCCTGCGGGGCGGGGCGGGGCGGGGGGCTGGGAGGGGGGGGCGCGAGGAGAGGAGGGCAGGGAATGGGAGTGACGGAGCGGGGCGGGGCGGGCGGGGCAGATATCGTCTTGACTGACATGTGGGAAGGGAAGGGGAGGGGCCAAGTGGGCGGCATGGGTCAGGGCGATGCGATGAAGGCGAGACACATGGACTATGTGTAAAAAGAAAATGGGGCATGGATTGTGTGTTAGCAAGGAGAAAAGCTGAGCCGCGAATAAGCAGAACCGTGTCCAGCAATGCAACCGACGACTGAGACCGAGACCAGAGTTACCAATATGCCAGGGCGAAGTATGTCGACCATAAGTAGTCCCAAGGTGGTGTAGTCCGTGATGCTATAGTGCCCCGTATCGTTGTCGAGCGCCGGTGGGCGCCGTGACGCCAGCAGAAGCAGCGGCTATGACGGCGTAGGCTAATGTAGACAAAACTCGACTAAACTACCTACTGATCCTAAGGTGCAGCAAACGCAAGGGCGTATGCGTCAACAGCGCGTGCAATGCCGACAGCAAGCAAGTGCCCGGCACAACCGTCCCAGCCCGTGCAGAAGGAAAACGATACTGACCTGAATGCAGAAACGGGAGCACCAAGCGAAGCAGCACCGTCAGTGGTTAGCGAAGCGAAGTCGGAGGACATGCAAGGCGGATGGCAAGACAGGGACACACGTGAGCGCGACGGTCCTAAAAGTTGTTAGTAAGAAGGAAAAAACGAGCAAATGGGGCATGGGTTGTGTGTATGTGTCGGCAGTGGGTTTCTAGGTGGGCGCCAAGGCAGCACGTGTGGTATGCCGGGGGCATAGCAGGACCCCGGCGCGGGCTTGCTGTGATCTGGGTCACGGATATCCTGGGGCCAGGGAGACGGGAAAGGGGAACAGGGCAAGCAAGGAATCGGGGGAGCCGTTGTAGCGCTGCCTTTTGAAACGTAAAGCGCCATCGCCCTCGACATGCGTATTGCCCTCGCACGGCGCTGCGCCCCCCCAGGCTGTCGCGGCCGCTGTTGCCGGCGTAAGGGCCCTGCATCTGACCCGCGCCTGGGCTGCGACGGGCGGCGGGACGCGGTTGGAGGAGCTGGAGCCGCTCACGTGTGCTGCGCTCTACGCCGTCGTGCAGTTGCTGATGGTACGGCACCGTGTAACAATTTTGCGCGGGGATGCCGGTTGTGCGGGATGGAAGATATATCGCTGGAATCGGATCCGGATCCAGAGCCTTAGGTCCCGGTCCCGGTCATGTCGAAGCTCAGACTCCTCACCGTGACCCACGGGTCGTAGCGGCCCATGGGTCTCTGGAACCCTCCGCCCGTCCACACGAACGAGTATGCACAGCCCTGCGGGCAGCACGCATGCAGCGCGCGCGGGTCGGGCGGGTTTCCCGCGAAACCCATGTACACATGGCACGTGCGTCATGTACGGTATACGGCATCCATCAAACACATCCACGGACGTGCTGCACATCCAAGAGTGTCGTACACATTCCACTAGCGTGGCCGCGACGAGAGCCTGGTTGCGTAGCCCTCACGTCAGGACCCGGGTCGGTGTTTGTGCTGTCAGGAGCGCCAATCATAGGGGACCCGCGGGTCGGCCGGGCGCAGGCTGGAAGCGTTGCGTGGCCGAAGGCAATGTGGTGGGGCGCAGGCGGGGGGCGGTTTTGGCGTCGGCCGTCATTCTCCACACCTTCCCTCTACACACAGGGGCGCTGCTGTGTCCCCCGCACACAACACACGTCTGCCTTGCCTGCCTACGAACACACACATACAGGAGGCGCCCGCCACGACGGCCTTTTTCAGCCTCGTGAAACCGCACCAGCTGTACATGATCCTGTCGTACATGGCGCCCCTGGGACAGTCCCATGGGTCCGTCGGCGCCACGGGACGCACGCGCGCAGAGCGGTTCTCCCCGGAGCACTTGGAGAACATCGCCGCGAGGTTTCGGAGCGAACCCGAGAAAATCTGCTGCCACGCGTGGATGGCCAGGAGACAGGACCTCCTCGACGCGAGGCTAAAGGAATGGACGGCGGCCCGACATGCCGAGCTGTCCGCCGCCGGGGTGCCTGCGGCCGAGTCATGTGGCGGCGGCCGGGTTTCGGAGCGGACCCGGGGGCGCTACCATTGCGGCGGCGGCGGCGGCGGTGGGCTGCAGCACCTCGTCGCGGCGGCGGCGGCCGTGGAAGAGAACGCGCGGGTGGTCTTGCAGCGCAGCGACGACGAGGAGGACGAGGATGAGGATGACATGCGTAATCTGGGTACCCGCCGCGGCAGCGGCCGCTACTACCACCCCCGCCGACTTGATGACCAGAGCAGCGACAGCGACAGCGACACGGACAGCGGCGGGCGAGGCGGCAGCCGCGGCCGCGGCAGCGGCAGCACCGCCAGCACGGTGCGGGTCGCCAGTCCGGTTCAGCCCGTGCCCTGGGCGCATCGCAGCCACAGCACAGTTTCTCCGGTACTTGTACGACAGGGCCCGCGGGGTGGAAGCGTGACTGACAGCGCCGCCAGCGGCGGCAGCGGCGGCGGCCGCTACCCGACTGCGAAGCGGATGGCCCGGGCCATGCGTCAGGATCTGTGCTACCTGGCAAGTTACGAGTGTGTGGATCCGGATCTGGATCGAGCGATCGCGCTGGATCTGGAATCCAGGCGGGCAGACGCCGCGGTGTCTGTTGCTATTCCTGCTGCTGCCGACGCGGCGGCAGCGGCGGACGGCGGCGGCGCCGTTGCTGGGTCGGTGGGCGAAGGTGCACCTCGCCCGGGGGAAGATGCCGACTTGGGATCAGCCAGTGGCGTGGGCGGCGGCGGTGGCGGCGGTGGCGGCGGTGGCGGGTGTGGAGAGCCCGGTGCGGGGTACAAACTGGAGGTACTGGGCTTGCTTTCTGGCATGAACGTGATGAGGCCACCGCCCGGCCTTCCCGCGGAGCGCGCCTCGCCCGTCATCGAGTGCTTGTGGCTCCGGGGTTCGACGGAGGGCGGCAGCGGCGGCGACAGCGGCAGCGGCGGCGGCAGCGGCAGCGGCGGCGGCGGCGGCGCGGGGGTGGTGACCGCGCTGCTGGAGCATGAGTTCAAGGAGATGACGGAGCGCGAAATGCGCCGAAGTGTGCAGCTGGCGGCGACATTCAAGCATGCTCTGGGGGGGAGCCGGGAGCTGCGACGGCTGGCGCGGCGGGTCCTCCCGTGGCGGGGTGGGCTGGGCTTGACGCCCCTGGATCCGGATTCGGGTTCCGAATCCGATGAATCGGACAGGGAGGCAGGATCCGCGTGGGGCCGGCGGGAGGAGGAGGAGGTTGGCGGTCGGGGCTGGGGCCGGGACCGCCGCGTGGGTGGGTGGGGTGATGGGGATGTCGTCCTGGAGGAGGAGGTGATGTCGGTGGAGGGGATCTCGCGCGCCCTGGAGTGGCTGCGGCCGGGGCTGTTGGCGGCGCATCGCAGCAGCTGGGGGAAGCTGGTGGAAGCTGCGACGGAAGAGGAGGCTAGCCTGTGTGGCACTGGGCTGTTCCACGGCATGGCCGCTCAGGTCTGTGTACGGCCGGGTGTGTGGGGACGGTGTGTGGGAGTGAGAGCGGTGCGGTGCGGTGAGGCATGGCGCATGGGATGCCGGATGCGGCACGGCGCGGCGTGAGGGGCAGAACGTTTAGGGCGACCGAAGCGGGTTAAATTAAAATAAAAAAAGAAATAACCCGAGTGAGGGTGTTGATGTCGTTCCTTTCCGCCTTTCCGCGGAAACGTCATTGGCCGCCTGGGTGTGGGCTCAGCAGGGGAATGGACGCAGGCCCAGGGGGGGCCTTATGCTCTGGCCGGGTCAGCTCCCCTCGCCCCCAGCCTGGCCGGGTTTGGTTCCATACCTGACCGCCCTGTGCGCCGCACCCGCGCCCTCACCCGCACCCGCGCCCTCACCCGCACCCGCACCCGCACCTTTACTCTTACCCGCACCCGTACCCTCACCCGCACCCTTACCCGCACCCTTACCTTTTCCCGCACCCTTAACCGCACCCTTAACCGCACCCTTAACCGCACCCTTAAACCCTTACCTTTTCCCGCACCCTTAACCGCACCCTTAACCGCACCCTTAATCGCATTGCACCACAGCGGCTGCGTCTCGCGCTGCTGGGTCTGCTGCTGCTGGCGCACCGCCCGGACCTGCCGCTGCGGCTGCTGCGGCTGGTGCCCTGTGTGGCGGCGGGGCGGACGTACAAGGAGGTGGTGATATCCGAGGGCGGCTCGGTGGCGGACGTCGTCGGCCAGGTGGGTGTGCCACACCAGCTAGGGGAGGGGCGGCTGTGGATTTCCTGTCTGTATTGACAAAGTTAGGGGGCTGTGGACTTCGCTGTCTTTATTGACAAAGTTAGGGGGCTGTGGACTTCGCTGTCTTTATTGACTAAGTTAGGGGGCTGTGGACTTGTGGAGCGGGCATGCAAGCCTGGGGGGAGGTGGCTGGGGTGGGGCCGCTGGGGTTGGGTGTGGTTCTGGGTCAAGACAAGGGTTGGGACTGGGTTTGAGTCTTATGGGGTCGGGGATGAGGCCGGGGCTGGGGCCGGGACTGCCCGCCTGCCCCAACTGGCGGCATTGACGTCCGCGGATTGACTTCCGCGGCGGGCCGAGGTGAACGGGCGATCGGAACGGCGCCTCTGTCCCTACCCCTACTGGGGGAACCATGGTGTGCTGACTTGAAGCCGACCCGCAGCAGCCAAACCACCTCTTGCGCCATTAATTCATTATGGATAAAACAAAACACCCGACCCCCCGCCGTACCTGCCGTACTTGCCGTACCACAGAGCTCCGCTCCAGGCCTTCCCGACTTGATTGCGCACTACAACGCGATCAACATCTTCGCCTTGTTCAACTTCCTGCCGGGCCGCCTGCACTGCGGCGCCGGCGCCGGCGCCGGCGGCGCCGTTGCCGCCGCCGCCATGATGACGTGGTCCACCGTGCTCGAGCATGAATACAGCAGCCCCCTGTCCAGCCTCACCCACCTCTTCAGCGCAGCGCCGAGCATGTGGGCCGCGATCGGCGCGTACGTTGCCGTACAGGTGCTGTCTGGAGAGGAGGGGGAGGAGAAGGAGGAGGGCGTGGGCAACCCGTGGCTCTTCAGTGGCGCAGGCGACACCACGATTGACGCGCGGGAACTGCTGCGAGAGCTGAAACGGGACGTTGTGGTGGCGGCGGCGGATGCGGAGTACGGCGCATTGGAGTCGGAGTCGTACCGTGACGCCAGGGAGGCTTCCGGCGACAGCGCCAGTGACGACGTCAGCACCGCGTCATTGACGTACGATCCCGCGATGTCGGCGGCAGCGGTGCGGCAAGTTTTTGCCCCATTCACGGCTCCGGCAACGAGATACGGCATGTACGGCAATGAGGATAATTATTACGGCCTCTTTGCGCCTGGCGCCGGCGCCGGCGGCGGCGGCCGGGAACTTGGAGGGAGCAGCCTGGCGGTTGACTTCGCCCAGGACAGCGAGCTGTGGTTTACCCCGGCGCCGTACACGTACGACGACTGTGCCCGTACGGCGGTGTATGGCTCGAGCGCCGCCCCAGGCCCCGTCTTCCCGGACCCTGGTGCCCGCCCGCTCGGGTCCTCCCTTCCGCAGCCACTGCCGTGTACGGAGGGTACGGCAGGCGAATCAAAAACAGGCGGGACGAGCAGCTTCGGGCCGGGTACGAGCGAGCCGCGCTCAGGTGCGCGGTCGATGCGGCAGGCGGCGCAGCGGTACCGCGAAATGGAGCCGCCGCAGCGGCAGCAGATGTTCAAGAGGCGACTGGGGCAGACCACGGCCGCCGCCGCCGCGAGGGATAACGGTGCTGCGGCCGCCGCCGCCGCCATGATTGACGGCGACGACGACGACGACGCCGTCGCCACCGCCTTTGTCGCGGCCACCCTGGGTGACGTCGGCGGCGGCGGCGTGTCGCGCGGTGCCGCCATCGGCGCCGCCAGCGACAACAGGCTCGTGATGGAAGCCTACCAAAGGTTCCGGAGGGAAGCGGACCAGGAGGAGGAGGAGGAGGCGCAGCACCAGCGCGTGTGGGCCGACCCACGGGCCAGTGAGTACGAGCTGGAGGAGGGCGAGATCACGGGAGTCACGGACGTCCTGGGCGACCTATGGGGACTCCGGAATCTGGACGAGCTCGCCACCGGGGGCGGCGCGGGCGGCCGCGGCGCCGGCGCCGGTGGCGCCGGTGACTCGTTGCAGCTGAGGCCTGGCGGTGGCTTGAAGGGGCAGGGCCTATGGCAGCAGCCGCTGCTGCCGCGGCAGACGCCCCCGCTGTTTCTGCCGCCACCGCTGTTCCCCTCGAAAGACGCCGAGGGTGGGTCCGGGCTCCAATCGCATGCGCCTCTGGACTTTGGCAGCTTTGGCGCGGGCGCGGCCTTCGACGGCTTCCGCGGGCTCGCCGGGGCCAGTGGCGGGGCCAGCGGCGGCGCGGCGCGGGCCGGCGGCGGAGGCAGCGGGGATGCGGCCCGGCGGCAGCTGGGAGGGCCGGCTTGGGAGCCGCGGCGGGCGCTGCCGACGCTGCTGCGCGTGTGGCGGTGCGCGGCGGCGAGGAGCGGCGGGTCCAGGGAGGGTGCGTCCGCGTCGTCGTCAGCGTTGGCCGCTTCCATTCCGCCCGAGGTACGTGCCCGGGTGAGGGTTGCCCGTGGTGCCGTGGGGGCACGGCAGCAGAGCAGGCCGCGGGCCGCGCGACGACATACGGGGACGGGGACGGGGACGGGGACGGGGACGGGGACGGGGACGGGGACGGGGACGGGGACGGGGACGGGGACGGGGACGGGGACGGGGACGGGGACGGGGACGGGGACGGGGACGGGGACGGGGACGGGGATGGGGGCAGGCACGGGCACGGGCACGGGCTACTCCCCGCCGTCTCCCAATCACTGACATACTAGCAACCCCAACTAGCAGCGTCCCTGATCAACCCCGACATGGATCATTCCGTTTGCTTGCCTTCGTTTTTCGTTCTCTCTCTTTATTTTCCTTTAATAACCTGTCCATCTCTGGCACCCCCTGGTCCCCTCTCATCCCTCTCCCGGGTTGCTTTTCTCTTTTCATTTTCATCCCTCTCCCGGCCGGGTTCGCGCCGGACTGGTGTTGCCTCCAAGTTTCCTTTGATCCCCCACACCACTGGCCCCTTGGCATTTGATCTCCCGCACCACCGCCCCCTTGGCATCCCTCTCCCGGGCCGGACATCCCGGGCCGGACAGAACGTGATCACCGTGGGCGGCCCGGGGATGCTGTTGGCGCTAACGGCGATGGACTGCGGCGAGCGGGAGCACGTCAAGCGGTGCCGCCGGGAGGCCGGCCGCGCGGCGGGGCCCGTCCTGCTGCGCGCCGCCTTCCAGCCCTCGTGCAGCGCCAAGACCGCGAGGACGGTGCTGGGGCTGGGGGCCAGCGCGCCGGAGCAGGTGGGGCGCGGGTGTGGGTTGCGTGGGCGGATGTTGGTGTGCACTGAGGAAATCCGCTGCAACCAAGCCAGGGCAGGCGGGTGCCGGTTTGGTTTGTTTGTAAGTCGACAACCTGGGTGCTGCCTAAGCGGTGGGGTTGGTGTACCCCTAGGGCTAGCCCCCACCACGACACCGGTGACACCGGTGACACGGGGCGACCGGGGCGTTCATGAGAAGCCCACCCAGAACCGCCCAGGCCCGGATACTTATAAAACCCGGTGGGGTTAATCACCGCGACGAGGACGCAGCCAATAACCAATCCCAACCATCCGCTGTTAGAACACCCGGACCACCAGCCACCCCTTACCCCAAGCCACCCCCAACCCAATCACCCCCAACCCAAATCACCCTTACCCCAAGCCACCCCCAACCCAATCACCCCCAATCCAAGTCACCCTTACCCCAAGCCAACCTCACCGCTCACCCCCACAACCCAGGCCGTGTTCCCCCCACCGGAGGGGGTCCCCGGAGTGGCGCTGCTCACGCTGCGGCCCTCGGTGGTTCCCGAGGGCCTTATCGAGCGGGTCGTGACGGAGTTTCGGGGCGGCGGCACAGGCGGCGGCGGCGGCGGTGGCAGTACACGGCCCGGCGGCGCCGCAGCCCGGCGGGGCGGCCTCGTGGCGGTCTCCCGGAGGTCCCGGTGAGCGCGGGGACTGTTGGTTGGGGGGTTGTGAGGCCTGGCATTGAGGATCTAGGAGGATCTAGGAGGATCTGGGAGGATCTAGAAATTGGTAGACGCATTCATAACGCGCTGCTGGCAGAGCAAAAGGTCCGGTGAAGTATCGGGGTGTTGGGGGCATTGAGGGGTTCGGGTGTCAGGGCTCGTCGTGAGTGGTTTTAAGAGGTGCGGGTTCGGTGCGGGGCCACGGGCGGATTCAGGGCTCAAACGCGGGATCAGGATCAAGCGTGGCTGCGGATGCGGACGGGAGGTGGACGGGGCGACTTCTGTGGCAGGCAGGGCTGGCGGGCCCGTTGCAGGGCTGCATGAGTTTGACCAGGTGGGGGGCGTTCGGGGGTTGTGATGTCTAACCCGCGCCAAGACCAATACACACTGTTGGATGTCGTTGATAATATCGTTGAATACCCACTGTTTTGTACCGTTGATACGGTTACGTACTCCCCTTTATCAGTACACAACGTTGAGTACTGTTGATACCGTTACGTACCTTTTCCTGATGGTTTGTCAAAATGTGGAGAGGCATGTTCGCAGCGACCGCTCAAACGCACCGAACCCGCTCTTCCCTTGGCAACGTCCGCGTGGTGGGGTCTTGAGAGGTTGTACCGTATCCAATGATGTGTGCGGTGTACGGGCCGGTCCGCAGGTACGACACGGCGGCGGAGCATGCGCGCCGGGCGCTGGTCTCGGAGCGGTTCGGCGCGCTGCTGGTGCAGGCCCACGGCATCGAGGGTCTGGAGACGGCGGTGCTGGCGCTGGCGCAGGTGTGTGCGTTTTGTGTTGCGAAGGGTGTATGTGTGTGAGTGCGTGTAATTTGAGCCACGGTCGTGCGTGTTTGGAAAAGAAACCCGCCTGACCGAACCCTGTCTGTGTGTGTTATTAAGGCAGGCAGGACAGGAGTGCGTGACATGCGAGGGCCGATTGGCGCCCGATTAGTTTGCCCGTATGCGTATATAATATATCCATTGCCCGAACCCTGAAAAGTAAAAAAGGCTGCGGTGTCGGAAGAGCGCTGTTGTGTGTGTGTGTGTGTGTGTAAAAGAGAACTGAGCCTGTGTGTGTGTACGTGCGCGTACGGCGATGCAATGATGTCTCAATTGGTCGTACTTTGTACGGCACCAACGCGTCGTCCCGTTCCCGCGGGTGCAGGTGCGTTCCGAGTTGAATGCGCAGAGGCGCGATCTGGTGGTCGTCGTACGACAGTTGGACTACCAGGGCATTGCGGCCGCGGCTGATGACGAGCTGTACAGCAGGGACGAGCACACGATTGACATTACGGACGCACAGACCTCGTCTGGGCCCTCTGTCGACGCCTCTCTTGATCAGCTGTCGCGGGAGCAGGGGGCAGAGGAGAATGACGAGAACGTGAACAGTCGCTCCAACGGCGCTGCTGCCGTCACGGCGGCGGCGCGCCCGACGTCGAAGACTGGCGACGGCGGCGGAGCCGCCGCCGGCGGAGCCGACAAAGCGGTTGCGCTGCGGGACGAGTACGATTTGCAAGTCGCACGGCTCCAGACTCTGTACCCCGCAGTCAATCTTGCACTGGGGACGGCCTATCCAGGGGATGGCGGTTTGGACATGCTGTACGACTTGGACCATATCATGTACGACGACGCCACGCCTCTGGTCGGCACTGCCCTGCGCGCGCCCCGAAGGCCGGCGCACCGCGATCGGAAGCACCTGGTGGACACGGCGGCGAAGGTGGTTGAGGGCGTTGAGGCGACGTACAAGATGTACGGCGAGGAGGCCGCGGTGCGGGCGGGGATTCTGACGGAGCTGCTCGCGCTCGAATGCGAGTTTGGGAAACCCGACCGCCTGGTGATGCTGCAGTCGGAGACTGAGCCGCAGCCGCAGCAGGAGGAGGCGGAGGAAGCTGCGCCCCGGAGGAAGGATGCTGGAGGCGACGGTGCCGGTGTCGGTGTCGGTGTCGGCAGCGGTGGTCTCCAGGCGTTGGCGGCGGCGGCGTCCGGGCGCCGCGGGAAGGCGGTGGGCGCCAAGGGCGCCGTCGGCGGCGGCGGCGCCGCCGGCGGGAAGACGTCGGCGCAGCGGAAGCGGGGCGCCGCGGCGGCGGCCGCGGCGGCAGCGGAGGCGGAGGCGGAGGCGAAGGCGGGGCCCTCGAATGTCGCTGGCAAGGGGAAGGGCCGGAAGGGCTCGAAGGAGATAACTGCAGCAAGGGCGCTTGCCTTGAAAAAGAAACTCGATATGTTGCTGCTCAAGAAAGCTCTCGAGGAGTGAGGCGAGGCGCAGGGAAGTAGGCTCGCGCGGGCGCCGTCGGCGGCGGCGCGAAACGCCATCATGCAGCGTGACAGTGGGCGCCCTCAACGCCTTGCCGCTGACGCCCCAGCAGCAGCAGCAGCCGCAGTGCAGCCGCAGCTGTTACCGCCGGCGCCAGCTGCATTCACCAGGACGGGAGGCGGTCTGTCTGAGGAGCTGGAGGAGACGCCGCGGCCGCCGCCGCCGCTGAGGGGCCGGCGCTTCTCAGCCAGCAGCGGCAGCGGCCGAATGACCAATGGAAGTAAGCCATCGGTCGGGCTCTCCCTCCGATCGATCTCCAACAGCGGGGCTACTCCGTCCGGGATTGGTGTGGGCGTCGTGGTTTCTGTTTACCCCAACAACAGCGGCCAGGCCTGCGGGGCAGAAGCAGGTATGGGTTCGGAGCGGGGCGTTTCCGGGATCCGGGGCAGGGAGGGAAGTGCGGGGCTGTCCCTCAGCAAGTGGTTCTGCCGGCTGGAGGGAAGGGCGGGTGCGGGCAAGGCCCATATGGCGGTGTACCGTATTCGATGCACCGCGGTGTGCAACGCGCCCGGGGGGGAGTAGAGTATTGACATAACAGACTGGATCAGTCGTGTTGAAGATGACGCTCTGTCGGGGATGGCGCTGTCAGTTGATGGTCAAGGTAGTACGTGGCATGTACGGCATCTCGTACACATGTGTGTCCCCATCTGACCCGCATCTCAATCGGGGTTCACTATCCGGGGACCCGACCGTGCGTCGCCGTGCACGCGTACGGCACAGGTGTCGTACGCTTCGTACCAAGATACGCAGCGTGTCTTACCGGACGTAGGCCTCCTGGTCTGGGGCAGGTGCAAGGGGTGCACGTGACTCAGCCCCCCCCCCGTGCTTTAGTCCTGGATCCCAGGGTTTCCTGGATCCCAGGGTTGAGGGCTGTTCGGTTCGGTGGGTTGTGCAGTACCAAGTCGGGGGCCGGGGTTATGGGGCCGACTAAGTGGAGCGAGTAGAGCGACTCCCCCAGGACTGGGGCTCACACAGGGTCTAGGGTCTAGGGTCATCAGCACAGCAGGAGGCGGGCGCACCTGCGGTACGGTACCGGCAGGAGGCGGTGTAGCGGAAAACTGAGCCGCGGGAAGCGAGGCGCAGGAGGAACAAACTGTGTGTATAGACGGTGCCGGGGAGGAAACCTGCCGCACCCCACAACAGTTGCAATGTAGTAGCCCGGCAGAGCGGTGTGTGTGTGTGCGTGTGTCTTGGAAATAGACTCGCCAGTACATGGTCGTCAGGTTGTGTGTGCAGCCGGGTTTGCGGCGAGAAAAGACGCTCCTGACCCACATCGGAATGTGTGACTACCCGCCATTCTTAACAGGTCAGAAGCACGACACATACACACACAGTGCCTACACACACAGTGCCTGTGTCGTACGACGACTGATGCTGTACTGTACGGCAGCGGAGGGCATGGGATGCGGTCGGGGGACCTTCGGTGAGCACGGGGCGGGTCTCGTGAGGTACGGCAGCAGCAGCCTCCGCCGTCTCTCGGCCCTTGTGGCTCTAATGCTTCGATGCGATGTGGGTTGGTAGGTGGCGGGCTTTCCTTTTATTATCAGCTGGCTGGTGGGCCAGAAATAGTGCTTTGCAGGTCTGTGCGCGGAGATTCCTCAGCACACAATCGTAGGCAGGCAGGGCACGCAAGCAGGCAGGTCGGATTCGTCGCTACCGAATGTACGGTAGTCGCTGTGCATATTGTACGGCAGGCAGGAAGAGTTCGTAGTGGCTCCTCTTTTCCTGGAACAGGCACGGATGACTCAGGATCGGTAGGGATCAGAATCGGTGGGAATCTGAGTTATCGACGATCTAGGACAGGTGATATATAGGTCAGGTAGAGCTCAAACGGGCTTCTGCTTTGGTCGGATTGATGGGAAATAATCGCCGCGGACGAGGTCAGATGAACTGGCGGAAGGCCTCTGCTGTGGAGCGTGGGTGAGGGTGGAGCATCGCACATGTCAAGTTGCCATTGTCGGAGGCGGGCGCCAGTCTTGCATAGGCCGCGACCTGCCGCGTCGGGGCGTCGTTCCTGAAACTGCGTTCGGTTTGCAGTACAGGACTTGTACACATACGTGTACAGCATGACTGGCTAATCAAGTTGTTCGTCAGTTTTTGCTAATGATATGGCCGGCTACTCCAGCTACACCGCGTTTGTGGTGGCACAGACCAGCGTGCAGGTCACGACGTTGGGTGCGGGGAGCTCCCGGCTTGGTGCTTTTGTAAGTGCTGATGTTGAGGTCTGAAGTTGGCACGAATAGCACGGCACCATTGCTCGACCCCTGCATGACCAAGGGGCTGTGACAGTGAGAGTGGTATGGATCTTGGCGTCTCTCCTGCAGCGGTATTGCTCGGTCGGTGCGCTCGGTGCCTCGGTCGCCGTGGCAAACGGCCAAACGGTTCCAACGGTCGCCGCAACGGAACGTACCCAGTTGAAATCGCCTTTTTCACATCTGCAGCGAACGCAGTTACAAGTTGCCGTATAAAAAGTCCAGTATTCGTTATGTGTTTACCACGGCTGACCGCAGGCCGACCATAGCGACAGTCACGTTCGAACGTTCGGTCAAAAAACATCAAGGGGACTGCACATCTTGCTGCAAATTTTTACTTCTTATATATGATGCTATCATAAACAATAAAACCCCATGTACGATGATGAGTCTTCAAATAAATGGAACACTGCAACAGTGGGGGGGTCCAGCACATGTTTACATGAAATGTCGCAGAGGCTAAAGTGGACAAATTTCATGGAATTATATGCTCTTGCGACTGATCCCGCTGTTTCATAGCGCACCTCACGAGTACAACAGCCATGCAGCTGCGCTACAACACGGCCGCAGTCGATACACCATGCCGGTATCAATTACGTTGCTCATCCTCACAACAATTCTCAATATCCATGCGGCGATGTCATCTGGTGCCGCCTTGCGCTCCGTGACCCCCGGCCTCGGCAACACACCGGGGGGGCCCGTGGTCAGCGATGCATCGAAGGACGCCCTTGCCGCAGCAGCCATCACGACCCCCACCACCTCCACCGCAACCCTCACGCGCACATCAGCCGCCAGCTTCCCGTCCGCTGGACGTCTCCTGCTGTCCGGAGCCGCTGCCAGCGCCGCCCCAGCCGTACGGCTCGTGATCGTCAACGACATCGCCGGCCACTTCGAGGTCCTTGCTGGGGTCCTCACCCGCGTGCACGTCCTCATGACACAGCAACAGCAGCACTCCCAGTCCCAGTCCCCGTCGTCGGACCTCCGGATCGAACCCCTGCCTCGGGTCCTGTACGCGGGCAACGCGCGGGCGCCCGGCGAGAACGGGCTGCAGGACTGGCTGGGCGGCGAGGTGGTCGGCGCCTTCGCGTGGCACGCGCTGAACCCGGCCGTGTCGGGTATCGACCCCACGCTGGTGATGCCGCCGCCGCCGCCTCCCGGGCCGGGGTGGCACACCCCCGCGGACGTGGTCATCTGCGTGTCGGCCGAGTTGGCCCCCAAGGTGTGGGGAGCGGGGAGCAAAGGGGGCTTGCGGACGGCAATCGGTGCAGCCAAAACAGGTCTTCCCGCTGCGTAATTATGCATCCCACCCCCGCCGGGCTGGGTGTGTCCGGGCTGTTTCTTTTTATCCCACCCTCGCCACCTTCTTGCCCTGCCCCTCCCTGCGGCCGCAGGTGTGCAAGGGGGTGCTTGAGGAGGTCCGACCCCGGCTGCTGGTGATAGTGGTGCACAGAGCGGACACCCACACCCCCAACGCGCGCTTCCTGTCGCTGCACCCCGCCTTCAAGCTCATGGCGCTGGCGCCCCACGTCGCCAACCTCAGCAGGTGAGGGCTGCCACGGTGGTGGTGGTGGGGGGGGGGGGGACGGGGAGAAATGAAAAAAAACCGGGAAGGGGGGGAGGAGGGGGAGAAATGAAAAAAAGGTATAGGAAGTTGGTAGACGAGGGTCGTGTGTGTGTGTGTGGGGGGGGGGTAAGTACCGTATGTGGGTTACCTCCACTTAACACAGTTAGCAGGGACATGTGCGTCGAAGAACCGCAACCGTCAGGACCCCTTCCACAACCGCACATCCAACACCCGCCCTCCCCGCCCACTCCTCCCCACACCCCTCTACCCAAAACCGCGCGTCCGCCCAGCCACATGCTTCGTCGCTCGGTGGACTGGTCGATGCCGGTGGCCGCCTACATCCCTCGCCGGGTCTGCAGCGCGAGGAAGTGCCTCAGGGGCTTCAGCATCCAGGTGGGTGGCCTCCGGAAAGCGGGATTGATGAATTTATTGATTGATTTATTGATTGATGTGGTCACCGCACGGCGTGGCCTGGGGGCTTCATGGACGGCGGACTTCGCGAGTGTGGGGCTGGGGGTGGGGCTGGGAGTGGGGGTGGGTGTCGTGAATCCGGGATCTGGGTCACAGCACTGCGCGCAGGGTTCTGGGCTGTAGGGCTCCAGCAGATACCGGTGAGGGTTACCGGACCGCGAACAGGGCGATCTTCATTTCCAGCTGCAGTGGGGCCGGGACGCTGAGTGCCGCCGAGTCGCGATGCGGTCACACAGCATCCGGTTGTGCGGGACGCGCTGCGGAGAGCCCCGCCCCGTTTTGCTCAGACTGGCACCAGGGGCGGTGGCCAGTGCGGCCCCTCACAGCTCGCACCCAGCCACCGAGGGAAGAAAAGAGCGATGCGCTTAGTGGCGGTCAGCGAGGGAAAAATCAGGAGTCAAGATGTGTGCCTTAATATGCTCTCCGTCTGCTGCCGCGGCTCAGGGCGCGCTGCGGCGCTTCAAGAGCAAGCACGGCAACGGCTTCACGCGCGACTACAGCGGGCTGTGGCAGCGGCTGCTGCAGCTGCGGTCGGGCGGTCAGGAGGTGCCGCCGATCGTGGTGGTGGGCAAGGGGCTGCGGCAGGACCTGCTGCTGCCCCCCGAGCTGGAGGACCGGGTGGCCTTCCACCCCTACCTCAAGTACCCGGTGGGTGGGGTGGCATGGGGCAGGAGAGGTTCGGGGGAGATGGATGGGGTGGGGATGTGGAGGACAGGCAGACAGGCAGGCAGACACACAGGCAAACCGACAGACAGACTAAAAGACAGACAGACCTCGGCTGGTGGAAAGGTGGAGGCTTCTTCCCAATCGCCTCCCCCTCTGCTCATCCTTGTAGGACTTTTGGTCGCTCATCCACCACAGCTACGCGCTGGTCCCCGCCTTCGGCATGCCGGTCTACTACGAGAGCCGCATCAGCTCCACCATCCTGGCCTCGCTGCTCACCTGCGTGCCCGTCATCGCGGAGCAGCGCCTGCTTGACACATACTCCTTCCTCGAGTGAGTGACGGACGGGCGGGCAGAGGGACGCACGGACGGACAGAGGGACGGACGCACGGAGGGGGTAGGTACCACGGAGCGGTGGGCGGAGAGCTGGGTTACAACGCGGGGAAAATACGGTGGGCTCGGACACACCCCGGCCGTGTGCTGGGGTGAGGGTGGGCTGCCTGGCCGCCCTGCCTCAGGGACCAGAGCCAACGTAGCGCCCGGCGCGGCGTCCTAGTCCGTGGCTCGCGGCCCTGGAGCTCCCTCCGCGCCGACTGGCTTCTCCTCCCTCCCCCTTGCACAGGGACTACACGCCCCGCACTTGCCCAAGCGGGCGGACTGTCAGTGAAACGATTGACCTGGCACGCGCGCCGCCGCCCCATCCCACCCCGCATCCCGGCCCTCGTCCCTCCTCCGGATGCATCTTTTCTCAACCGATTATCATCAAGGCACCGCATGCCCCACCGCATGCCCCACCGCACCCCACCCCTGCCCTGGCCGCACCGGCCCACCCCCCACAGCGAGCGCCACGTGTTCCTGCGGCAGCCCGGCGAGGACGAGGCGGCCGCCATGGTCCGCATCATGGCCCTCCCGGACGACCAGATCTTCGCTCGCCGCCAGGCGCTGTGCGAGCTGCAGCGGGCCATGAACGAGCGCGCGGACGGCATGCTGGCGGGCTACCTGCGCCAGTCCCTGGAGCTACCCCTGGCGGTGGCGGCAGCGGCGGGGTAGCGGCGGCTGCGGCGGGCGGGGTCTACCTTAGCGACGGCCGCGGCGGGAACTGCGGGTGTGGCTGCTACGGCGCCAAAACTGAGGGCCGCGAGGTAGGCATTTCCCCGTGACTGCCTTGAGCCATTATGCATCAGGAGGTTTGTGTCGGGGGCCCGCTATAGGTCCGGGCAACCAGGTTCCAGTGCGCGCCCGGTCCAATCCCAACCCAAAGAAGGAAGGGAGGGAGGGCGCTGAACGGACCACCAATAAACTGAGCAGGAACCCCGAAGGGACGCCCAGTAGCGAGGGGCCGTAGGGGCCGCCAGCTCCGCCGTCCATGGGGCTCGCCTGGGCCCGGGTGGACGGCGGTGCGAGCGTGATTGTTGGGTTGTTGATTGGGTCCATAGGGTCTTGATACCATCAAGTTTATACGCATATGCGAAGTGCGCTGACTGACAGAGGACGTAGGCCGGCCGGCATGGGGAGAGATGGGGCGGGCAGTGAGCGGTAGGGGGTCAAACGAGGAGAGCGCTGCCTGCATCCTCGGCCCTGTTGCCCGGGGATTGACGAACGGGGTTAACGAACGGGTTGGCGAAGCAGGCGTTGGGGGCAGCGGCCGATGTAGCGAATCGGAAGGCACCGATGAGTTGCGCTGACTGACTGACTGACATGGACAGGGGGAGGAGTGAACTGCGGAGAGGAAGTACCTTGCTCGCGCACCCGTGTGCGCAACGAACGTTGCTGTCAACTCGAACCATGCCGACTCAGCCTGCATTGCCGAGGGACCTTGCGGCAGTGGTCAGGCAGTGGTCAGGGCGCAGGCGCCTCTGGTGCGCGACGTGTGGACATGCGGGTTCGCCGGACTCGCAAGGGCACGTAAGAGGCGGTGAAGGAGGTGGATGGGTTGCTCTCGGGTTTGCCTTGTGGATGGGTTGCCTTCTGCACCAAGCACGGGGCCTCCCAGGGTGTACACCGGATGGGGCGCGCCCCTGCGTCTCATCCTCCCAGAGCATTCGTCGTCGTCCGACCACACCTCGTCTGACCACACCCGCTCCACGCAAGGCAACCCAAGACTTCTCGGCTGCTCCTCCCACCTCACCACGCACCAGCAAATGCAACAAGATGAGAAGGGACACATGCCAACGATCCGAAACCACAACCGCTCAGGGAGCCTAACACCCCAACCTTCTAGACCCTGCAGCTCCGGTGTATACCGGTACAGATCGGTACAGATCGTCTTGACAGCCATGTGAGTGTACGGGACTGAAAGGAGTCAGCAGCCGGCTGATGCACAGCAAACCAACCACCAGCTCCCAAAATCAAGTGCCTTGCACCGGCTTCTGCGCACCGTGTCCTCCCAGGAGAACTCCTCTCAGCGGCTCAGTTCGTAGCAAAGTTAGGACAGCCTCTGTATAGTTTCGACCGGGAAACCTGGACAGCGCGCCGGACGTGTTTGTAATGGAAGGGCCCTATGTGCGTGGACTCCATCCAACCGCCGCTTTGTTGTTCTACAGAACTGTTGGGAGGTTTGGAGGTCGACACAACAGAGAAAACAAGTCCTAATCGGCTGTCACTACTCTACTCTGCCGGTCTCAGGATAGAAGCACTGAGCCCTCAGATCAGCTCCGTGTCCGTATCGGTGTCTGACAGCCGCTTGTTGTCGTACTTGGTCAGCTCCAGGGGAGGCTCCTCCACCGGCGTCTGCTGCCCCGGGCGCTGCCGCTCGCCGCTACCCGCTCCGTCACCATCAGTCCAGACCGCAACGGACGGCGTCCCGCCAAGGCCGTCGCCGCCGCGCTCTGCATCCCTGGAGCCGGCGCCTCCGCCGGCGCGGGCCGCCGTGGCAACGGTGGCGGAGGCCCCGGCCGGAGCCGCTGCAGGGCCGGTCCGCTGCCCCCGCCGCCGCTTCTTCATGTGCGCCGACCAGTCCCGAAGGAGGTCCATCCGGGGACGGAGGTCAGCCGCCAGCTCCTCCAGCGCCGAAAGGTCGTCCAATTTGACCTGTCGTACATGCCGTACAACAATCAACTTGCTGCACGAGCAAGCTCTGCGACGTACGCTTTATGGTGTTGACGGCGGTTGACCTGAAGCGACGACCGCTACGTCAGCGAGGTGATCCTTGGCAAGATGGTGATGATCGGCGGCGAGGGTAGTACCGTAGATGGGAAACGGTGAACATCCGTCCGGTGAAGGGGTGAAGGAGAATGCAGTCTGCGTTGTGATGGGTCGGATCTCCCACGGCCGGCCGTACAAAAGGGCGCACCTTGAAGCACGGGTCCTTGTACATGTCAGCCACCTCCGCCTGCTCGTCTTCTCGTAACGCCAGCGCGACGTGCTCGTCCAACAGCGCCCGCCGGAAGAGCCGCTCGGTCTTACCTGTCGTACGAATTCACGGGCCCCACAAAGAAGAATCGGGGGACGCGTTCACCCCTAATGCCAAATGACGACATTCATGCAACCGTTACAAGAACGACATTGATGCACGAACTACCGTAGATGCTATCCACTTCACCCGATGTCAAGCCTGCAGGCTCATCAAATGGTCAACACAGAGGCCTACCCCGCAGAGGCTGTGGTAGGGCAGGTGATGGGCGAGCTGCAGCGGCTTACACCTTATAATGCCAGCTTTTCCGGGGCATGGCTGCAGCACGCCAGTATCTGTGCCCATGCATGTGCCTGCGGCCGTGCCCCCTGGCACGTTGCACAAGGAAGGAAGAACTGCGCCAACCGCGCAACCCACCCACGCGGGTTAGAGGCCCCTGACCTGGAGCGTGTCGCAGCAGCGGCGCAGCGTCGGGGACCTCGGCGGCGGCAGAGGTCGAGGCGGCCTCCTCCGTTTCCCGCAGCGCCCTCAGGCTGCTGCCCGCAGCCATCGCGCGCCGCTCCTGTGGGGGTTGGGGTAGGGTGGGGTGCGAACGTGCAGTCCAGCAGGGGTCCAGCGATCCAGGGGTGGGTGGCGGGGTTTGAGACACTGCAGGTGCTGCGCACATGCATGCGTCATGCCGCGAGCCAGTGGTGCTCGTGTCGATCCCAACCAACAAGCAGTCGCAGCAGCCAGTAAATCGGACGCTGCCGACAATCCATCATACATGGCACATGCATGATGGGTTGGCAGCGAGCATTCATCGGTGACGGCCGGGGGCGGTGCGGCGGTCCTGGGGGTCGGGGCTTGCGTGAATTTTCCGTACGCGGCCTCCGGATTGTATATTTTAGTTATTTGCATTACCATTCAAGACAACAGAGCAGTCGCCGCAGAAAGGCCCCTGCCCCTGCCTCAGACGAGTCTGGGGGCATTCCCTCATTCGGCCACCCAGCACCTACCCTCCGCGCCGCCCTCAGCAGCTCCCTCCGCCGCTGGTCCGCCTCCCACATGTCGAGATCCGCGGCGTCGTGCAGCGCCGTCACCGACCTGGCGGTGGATCGGCGGGGTGCGGGCTGGGTTGGCGCGCGGGGGCGGCGTGGTGTGTTGCGGCATTATAGGGCTGGGGCATGCCCTGGTATACACCGTTGATCCCTTTGGGGTCCCGCTGTAACGTTCATTCATTCATTCAAAAGATACGTAAAAAGGATGATGGATTACGGCACCGAAACATGTGTGTCGGCCTGAGCGGTTGGACGGGTGTTTGCCGAGGGCCCATCTCGAGGGGCTATATTAACATCCAGCGGAGTACTTGATGGATGGAAATGCGTTTTGAACCGAATCCCGGTGCGGCTGCTGAGCTGGCTCACGATACCGAAATGGCAGAATCCCGATCGATTGGTTGCCTCCTTCGGTACCGACACGGCATCTAGCGGCTGCTGAACCAGTTCAAAACCGAAGACGCCGTACAGAGGTACAACGGAATGCGTAGTCGCAGGCTGCCCGGGCTTGAATCCTTCGCCTCTGCTGACCTCGTTCAGGCACAGCACGACACAGCACAGCACGACACAACACAAGGAGACGCGCCACGCGCAGCTGCTCGCGCCCCTATGGTGGCTATGGCGGCAACCCATGTAAGCCATCCAACTCAATTTCATTTGGCTTGAACAGTTAGTTCAGTTCAGTTCACTCGGCGCCGCTCCGGGCCTATCCACCCGTCCACCCCCCAACCCACCAAGGCCGCCGGTACAGCGTCAGCGTGCTGATGTGGCTAGCCACCGTGAAGATCAGCAGCGGTATCGCCAGCGGTGCGAACTTGAACTTCTTGAGCGAGAGCAATCCCAGCATGGTGAGCTGCATGATGTAGAGGGCGGTCATCACCTGGTTGTACACCTGGGGGGAGGAGAGGAGGAAGGGCGAGGGGGAGGGGGAGCGAGGGCGGGGAGGGGAGAGGGAGGGTGAGGGGGTAGGAGGCGGGAGCAGGGGCGGGGAAGGAGGGTTTGACGTGGATGGGTGCGTTGAGGGTTGCGTGGAGCGCTTGGATGGGTACTGGCGGCGGCGGGTGGTGGAACAATGGCGGCAGAACGATGTAGGTAGGGACTTCCGGTGGGCCCCATCCACACCCTTTCAGCTAGCACCGGAAGGGTGACGTGCGTGCGCCGTGTCAGCCGCCGTGTAAGCGATGCCAGGGGGGGCCAGTATTTGCTGCCGGGTGCGGGGCGTACATCAAACATAGCCTACCTTGAGAAGACCATGTAGTACAGTTGATAGGCGATCGAGGGGATGAGTATCATTAAATGAGCGAAGTCCGCAACGTAACATGGCTGGATCCGCTGTAATGTTCATTCACTCATTCATGGCTGAGCCGGCAGTACGGTATTACGGCATTTACCCCTTCTGTGTGTGCCCGGGTTCGTTCTTCGGGTTTATTTCTTTTTCCAACTCAACCTCCCCAGCAATCGCAGTCATATCACGCACGAGCTCACCGTCTTCCACAGCCGGCCGGCGCTCTCGTAAGCGCGGCGGTACACGTACACATTGTTGTACGTCTCCCCGAGGTAGTTGACGAGCATGTACGCCAGCGCCGCCGGGCAGACGATGGGATTGATGCAGGAGAAGGTCTGCGGCAACACATTACATGCTGCTCAAGGGACTTTGTTCCGGTCACCGACCGGTCACTGATAGATCGAACCAGGGGCGACCTGCTGGGTGCTGGCGCGCTGCGCGTGCTGAGCGTGAATGACCTATCATGAAATGACCTATCTACGACCCATTGGGCCGGCTACCAGCAACGTAACAATAATAATAGAATCATAACAGTAAGCATGCATGCGCTGGACAGCAACAACAGCACAGGTTTGCCAAAAAGCTGGCAGGTTCAGATCTGCAGCTCGACGTAGATAGATACGGTACTACGGATGCAGCAGATTTGTAGGTGTCAGCGTGGATGTGCTTGAATTTGGTTGCGTTGCGTCCTTTTGCGTTATTACAATGCCTCAGAATTACCAGGCCAAGGAGGAATGCGACGGTGTGGTCGACCACCGTGGTCCCGTTGTCCGTGTACTGATACATCCAAAGACGTTGCCGGGCGCGCGGGCTGCCCGCGAACTTGGACAGGATCCAAAAGATGACGAAGTTGGGCAGACGGATGAAAGCGAACGACTTGACGCCAAGGCCCTGCAGGCAGCACGGGCAACAAGAAAATATGCTCAACAGAAAAAATAAAATTTTATGTTTTTTCGTTGGGAGGCTGCCCTCGCCCGAGCGAAAACAATTCAAAAAGGCAAAAAGACGGCAAAATCCGGACTTCACGTATCGTAGGTGTTTACTTATTTATAATGCCCTTTACACCACTTTACCATCGAGCAACGACACAGAACTCTGGGAAATGCGAAAACATCGGGAAACGCATGCGGACGAAGAGACGCGCGCTGTGACTTTGGCGACGGATCGAGAAGCAACTTACGTTTGTCAACAGATATGTAATGAAGAAGGTGGAGGTCATGGGAATCGCCTTGCCCAACGTGGTGACCACGCTTCCGGGATCCTTGACCCATTGATTTAGCTGCGCACAAACAAACAAGAGATCCCATCCAGAGCGGTATTGCTTAAGAAGAAATTCCAAAGGCAATGGAGCTATGATCAATTGCCCTTCCTTCTCAGCTATGATCAAGCAATTGTCCTTCGTTCGCAACCTTTCTCAAGTATTGCGGTACGAGAAAGCACGAGGATAAACACCACGCTTGACGGGAAAATTGCGCAGCGATCAATCCAAATAGCAATTTCCCTGTAAGAGTAGCTTTCATCTCTGATCCATATCCCCCACCTGATTGAAGAAGGACCCCGCAATAATATTGCCGAAGAAGACCACCACCACCTGCGACAAATGAAAAACGCAGCAGTACCGTACATACCATGGGCTGCCCACTCCTTGTATAGTGTGTTTGCTGCGCGTGAAATTGTTTAGGTTCACTTTTAACGATAACCCTCGACATCGCTGCAGCCAGCCTGAGCCAGCCACACCTAACCCAGGTACGCACTGCTCACATGCACAGGTACCCATATCCGGTATTCCCCTCGAGAGACCCCGCGCCGCCCCTATGCGCTGTTGAGAATTTACGTCATACCTCAATTGTTACATGCATACGTTCGTGTACGATATCTGCCACTCGCTGCCACGCACTCGCTGCCGCCTGATAAGAAGAGCGCTCTCATACATCCTGACCCTATCAATCACTCCTATCCTCATCACGCGCACGCACACACCTCACCTGGAACAGGAAGTACCTCTTGACGACCCCGAAATCAATCTCGCTGATGGACGTGGCGCCCGAGAGAATCGCCATGTGGCGGAGGACGATGGGCACAATCGCCAGGAACAGCTTCAGTGCCAAGCCTGCCAGCAGGAGCAAGTTGTCACAACGCAATACACAACAGATCGAGCAAGGGAAAGAAGCACTTGGGGATGGAAGTGGTGTTTTTGTGTTATCACGACGAAGCACACAACGCGCGCAGTGCAACGGCAGGCACATACACATCAAAAGCGCACACGCATGCACGCAGGTACGCACATGAACACACAGCACGCTGCAGGCTGCACTGCGTACGACTGTACGAGCGTACCCCAGCACACCGTACGGCAGGCAGCTCGGTCTTCGCATGCATGATCCGCTGATCCGATCCTCACCTACCGAGGCGGGCTCACCCCTGCCTTGCGGCAACGAAGTTCTCCGATGGCCCCATATACCTTACTACCCCACGTCCTTCGTGCCCGTGTCATGATTGGTCAGTTATTATGTCCCCCAGCCACTTGGTGCAACGCATCCAGCCCCTCGTTACCGACCGGGCACGATCGCCTCCAGCAGCTGCCGAATGACCGGTGCGGTCACGATGGCCCCCAGGACCGGGACCTGGGCCAGCTTGGGCACCTCAATCAGCGCCTGGAGGGAGGACGGGGAATATGCATTCAGACACATGTCTCTGTCTGATTAGGTTGGATCTTGGATGGATAAGCTAGGTACGTGCGTTTTTAGTGAGAAAACTCGCCGCCCGGCCCAAACCAGTTACCACGGTGGGTTAGGGCGGTAAGGTACATGTGCGCACGTGCGCAATGCCAAGTCGTCTCGGGTTTGTGAGTTCTAGAAGCAAGCCCACATGCAGTACACCTCTCGGTCCCTGCCATACGTATGTACCTGGATGGCTGTCACCGGTATCATGAAGAACAGGGTCATCGCCCAGAACACCGTCCACCTGTACGGCATATACGGCACTTCTGTACGTTTCATGCAGGACACATCGCGCGCGCTATTACAGGGATTACGCGGATGTGCGCAGTCAAAACAAAAGCACGCACAGCAGACAGACCCAACACCCAGCTCGTACACACAGGAGGTACAGGCGGCCGTTCTTGAAGGCGATGGTGAGGCCCAGGTTCTTCCAGACCACCTCGAAGGGCGCCGGTGCGTTGTGCACCCGCCAGGCGTCCACGTCGTGGTGGTGCAGTGAGTTGGCCGCCACCGCCTGGGCCATGCGCGTGCTGCATGTCCAGGGAGGGTGGTATGTGCGTGTAAGCACGTGTTGATACGAAATCATCAGTTCTTGGGGAATGAGCGTGGGCTTTGTACTTCCAAGCAGTTGCGCCATGAGTGAGTGACAGCTGGCCCGGAGGGCCTTACCTGAAGGCGTTGCTCACATGCTGCACCCCAGCAGATCTCGGTAAAACACAAATGGGTTGTCATGTCTAAAGTTGTCAGTGACGCGCGTGTCAGTGTCAGAGCGTCAGACGTGTCTTACGTAAAAGTGACGAAGGCGGAGGGGGCAACCCGTCGCACAGCAACGCGCTGCTCGTCCATAATACGACCCTGCGTGACGTCAGCAAAGAGGGATGGATGTCGGGACGTGGATGAATGTGTGTGCGTTCCAAATTAGGATCGGCACCCCTGATACCATGTATGCTACGAAAGGATCCAGCAAAGACACAACCACCCAATAGAGAAAGAGTGATGATGATGACGTCGTCCCCAAAATGAGGTCGTTTACCTGGTCGCCGACCACCTGCCGTACAGTTCGTACACCACCAGATACAACAACGGCCGGCAATGCAGTGCTGGAAGCGGCGCAATGTGCCGCCGAGCCGTCGCCGTACTGTATGCCTTACATTTGTATCCGTCGCGGCGGTGGGCGTACATACCTTCAGGAAGCTGAGCCGCGCCAGCCAGAAATCCACCGCGTTAACCTGGGGTCGGAATGTGCAAATCACATGCGCGAACACCTGATGAGGTGGCTACGCTAGCCCTTAGTTGGGACACAAAGCCCTAGGGTTGCAGATAAGATGAAGATGACCCAAAGAGGTCCTATGGCATTGGTAGATCGATGATACCTGTATGTGTGGCAGGGTGGTCATCCTCAAGACGCAAGAAATGGAGAAGGAAAAAAAATCTCATAAAGAAAACATAACTATGACACATAAGAGTCCTAGGTGGGCTTCTTGTTAAACACGTAAGAGTCCTGCATGACACCTGGGTTTGCACCCCGCACCTTCTTGAACCACCAGGTGCCCGTGTACTGCCTGCCCCAGTCGCCGTACATGGCGCCCAACACCGTGACCTGTCGGAAGTCAGGAGTGTACGGCGTGCATGTGTCAAGCAAGTCCTTTGACGAACCATGCCCCATTGCCCCTAGATCGGCCAAGGGCTTTGCGTGCTTGCCCCGACCTTGATTCATCAATAGTTCCCGATCCTTGTGCGCCCCCTTGACGGCGGCTGGTATCCCCTGTCAGATCTTTACGGGATGGACCAACCGCAGCGTGGATTTCCTCTCCCATGCATCATCCGTCCCACGGCCATCCCCCACTGAGAACAAGACCTACATACGGTACCTGCTTGTGCGGCATTGGTCGCCGCAGCCGCAGCCGCAGCTGCTGCATGTCCAGGTAATCCTCCAGCTGCTCTCGGACCTGGAGTGAGCGCACGTTCATCAGAGATGGGGACACGGGGAGGAACCCACCCCAATCATCTGGTTAAGCGGGGTAACATAAGCAGACAAGCTCATCAGTCTGAGATGTGTTGAGCGATATATATATATATATATATATATATATATATATATATATATATATATATATATAGAGAGAGAGAGAGAGAGAGAGAGAGAGAGAGAGAGAGAGAGAGATCTGTACTCTCCGTTTTGCTATGTAGGGAGTCCATCCGCATCCGCACCCTACCTGTCGTTGAGTGCCTGGGAATGAATGTGACAGCGTTTCCACAGCGAGATTGTATGCGTTATTGGTGTTCTACCTTACTGCAAGTATTGCGCCACGATGATGATCACTGCTTGCCCACAGTGAGGTACGAACAGGCAAGTAGGCGCACCTTGTCGTACTCCTCCACCAGAGGCTGCAACATTCCCGTGTCGTGGATCACGTTGACAGCCGCCAGGTTGGCCGGGGAGTACACCATCGCGAACTCACGCGCCACGAACTGCTGTGGAGTGAGGCCGTCCTGCGCAGGAGAGCGATAGTGTGTGATCGCTATCTGACCGGGCCTGACACTGGCCAAGGGCGGCCAAGCACGGGTGTGTGTCACCCGCACACCAAGAGGGATCGGTCGTTTATTCATTCAGTAAGGGATTGTGTCGTGTTACTAAGGATATATACATGAACATAACGACATTACGTCATGCAATATCATGACAAATTTTAAAACACAGAATGATAGATGGTTCCTGTCGCTTGATTGAGCCATAAAACAGACATGTAGCAGCAGATGGGTCTTCACCGCCCCATAGTCTCTTGCAGATGGTGAGGTACGGACCCCCAGGAAGGCACGCACCCAGCCCATTTCAGGAGCACCTCGATGCAGAGACAATTCTGGACAGGCCCAGTCGGTAGTGGTGTCAAACACAGGGTGCACTGCTGCTGCTGCCATATTCACTTCGTCACCACCCCTTCACGACCCACCTTCAGCTGCTGTCGTGCCTGAAATGTGGCGTCGAGGCTGGGGTCATTTGTGTCGTAACGGTAGCGCTTGCCGCGGCTGGGCACCTGTGGCGATGTGTCAACTCCCCACTCGGGCAACACCGACAGCGCTGTCTCGTCAGGGTCAGACACCGCCTGCAGATGGAAGCAATAATACGACAGAGTGTATGTGCAGTATTCAGTACAGACGGATGTGAGATGTTCCAAATGGCGGCGCTGCAATATTGCTGTTACAGAACAGTTGTTCTTGTTGTCAAAGTCTAAAAAATGAAGATACCCGTATGGAAAACTTGCTGTGCATGCTGCTTTTCAACAGTTTGTTGCACAAGCTGTATGTTGCAGAAGTTGACGTGGACGTGCGACGGCTGAGGTAATTTTTTTCGCGATGGTGGGCGCTGACGAAAAAAATCCTCACTCAAAAATCATGCCGATCTCCTAAGACCAGCGATACCAGTAATACTGAATTCGACACGTATTAGAATGTTACTTTTACGTTATTTGACATCGGTACACCGCGTCAAACGGAAGGCACGGCCATGTATCTCGTGTCAAGTGCAGCACAAAAGAGACAGCGGGACAGGCAGGGAGGAAGTGGTGAGGACCGAAAAGCGAAATATCTATTGCAACAGATTAGCCAATAGATTGAACATTGCAGCATCGCAGTTCGAACTTTTTGTCATGACATCAAGTCAAGTGCAATGATCGTCAAAATTGAGCCTGTGACATGCCATGTCGTCTCGTGCCAGGGAAGGACAGCGAAACAAGAATTACAACAGACTATTGATTTCATAATCAATTGCAGCACTGCAGTTCGAGCAGTTTCAGGACATTCAAGTCTGCATCAAACATATGACGAGCCGACGGCTTCGTTCGTGGCTGTTGAAGCGTAAACATTAAGTCAATAGCCCATAAAATAGATGCGTGTTTGTCCGGTACATGCAATTTACGCACAGTTCCCTGCATCCCACGTTTTACTTCGTGGGGAAAACATCTTCGATTGTCCCGCGAAAAAGGTAAATGTCACACCGGAATTTACCTTTTGATCTCTGCCCAATCACCAAGTATACTAAATCGTTCCGTATCGCTCTTAATACTTCTGGAAAGAAACGCCCCCGCTGCATGTCGGAAAGGTTACAAAATTGAAACACATTTTACCTCCAGTCGGCGCAGAAGCTCCTCGTTTGACAGCCCCACACGGGGCTCCTCCATCTCGCCACCCAACGCGGCATACCGCCGCGCGCGCTCCTCTCCCGCCTCCCTCGCAACGTCGTCGTCATGACAGATCGCCGCTCGCGTCGCCGCTTCTCTCTGCTGTCCAGCTGACTGCCGCCAGGACGAGGATCCCGCCGGCGGCGCAGCCGGCGCCAAGTCGTTCGGGCCGCCATCCCTGCCTCTCGAAGCCGCAGCCACGCCATCAGGGCCGCTCGCCCTTCCGCCGCACGTGGCCGCACCCGTTGCGGCCGGATGCTGCTGAGCTCCCCAACCACCCGACAACCAGCGGAAGAAAGACACGGGCTGCGATGAACCCCGGCGTGTCTCCGCCGGACCTCCGGCGACGGCAGTAGCAGCTACCCCAGGGCTGACCCCACCGGTCACATCGCCAGTGGCGCTGTCAGAAGCAGCAGCAGTAGCAGCGGCAGCAGCAGCAGCAGCGGAACCTGCAGTAGTGCTGGTTGGACGGCTGGCGGCGGAGCTCTTCGTTAAGTCACCGGCCAGGCCGCTGCCGCTGCGGTGGCTGCTGCCACTGTTGCTGCCGCCGCCGCCGTCCTCACCCTGGCGGCTCATGACAAGGGCGGCGCCGGTCGGTGCTGGCGGCGCTGCGAGGCCGCCACTGGTCGTGGCAGTGGTCGGAATCTCAGACCTCCCGGATGACGACATGGCCTGCTGCCAACCCAACGAGGAGGCGGCGGCAGGTCGCTGCTGGTGTGCGGCGAGCCCCGCCGGGTCACCGGGAGTGGTGCCGCCGCCACCGCCACCACCACCACCACCACCGGCGCTGCTGGTGCTGCCGCTGTAGGCAGCGAAAGGAGAGCATTGGGCTGCAGCAGCAGGTGCTGACGCGGCCGCCGCCGTCGCCGCCGGGCTGGGCTGCTTTGCCTACAGGGCATGGAGCACAGGGGTTTTCGACGTGGGGGGTTTATTTGCGCACGCCTTTTAAGGGAGATTGTCGATCAGGGTTGATCCGTACACTGCGTCGTACAGAGCTGCGTAGCTTTCGTTGTCAGCTGGGCGAGAGAGAGAGACGGGACAGGGACTTAGCGCACCGGTGCTGAATGACGCATTCAATAATCACACCCAAGACCCAACCACGCACCATCGTCGGCTAGTGACGGTGGACCACTAACGGCACCAACCCACGCACGGCAAACTGTTTTGTTGCCTCTGCCGCCGCACCTCTTGGGATCCCGCGGGTGCACCGACATCGGACCTGTCGTAGCCCTCAACAAGCGGCTCCTGCTGCTGCGGGTCCCCCTCCTCTTCGGGCATCTGCGGGTTCGATGACCGAGTTGGGGGTATCGCGCATTGGGTCTTTGGGTGGCCCTAGGGTATCCACTGCGCCGTGGGCGGCATGGAATGGTGGTTGGTGGTTGGTGGTTGATACCACGGCGCTGGCACGCTTAGAAATAAAGGGACTACACGGCGCACCTGCGCTTTGGGGGCGGCATCCGTACGAACACTCGATGCGCTCATCAATCGCTGTCGTGTTTTCCACGCACCGCAAACCCGCGCCGCCTACCTGCCGGCCCCCTGCCACCTGCGGGCGGCTTCTGCTGCGTGCGCTCAGTAGTATATGTACGACACGATGCCTCCCTCCCGCGTCCCGCCGTACTCCCTACCAGACCCCGACCACCCAGCCAGCAGGAGGGAGGGACCCATGTACGGCCCACTGCACCTGTGCGACTCCAGGGATGTCGGTCACCAGCACCGTGTGGGAGGGTCCTCCCCGCTTGGCGTTGGCGAGGAACATGAGGCGGAGGATGACGGACTGGCGGTTGAAGCGCCACAGCAGCTGTGCGCTCCGCCGTCCGGCGGGCGGGTGGAAGCGCAGCAGCCCCGAGCAGATTCGGTTGGAGTCGATCGCACAGGGAGCGGGTTGGGGTATGTATAGGAAATTGGTAGAAATTTCAAACTGCCTTGCTGCCGGGTTGGTGTGGGACTGCGGGTGAGGTGCAGCGAATCGGTGAATCGGTAGCCAACGATGCGTGAACTGCACGCGCTGACTCCTGCCGGAGCGAGGCTCCGGTGGAGAGGGAATAGGGACTGCACCAGGCAGGTAGGTAGGTAGGTAGGTAGGGGTGTAAAAATACCAGGTAGGTAGGGATGGAATGAAAGAATGCGGCACAGCGGTCCAGGCGCGCAAGGCGCCGCCATGCATGTCACCGTATCACCGACCGACCCCTAGCGTCCGTCCTAAACTCCTGATCTTTCTTGTCCTACACTCGTTCATCGAGCCTCGGAACGTTTAGAACGTTGATGTAGAGACCTCGGGACGGACAGGTGGGGTAGGCTCCTGGCGCTGCTAAGAGCTCGGCGCTGCCTGCCAGCTGCCACTATGGCCCAACGGACGTACGCCGCTCCTCACAGGAGTGGGTTTAGGGTTTAGGGTCTCGGCCTTCGCGCCCACAAGAGCGGCCGGATACGGTGTGGCATGTGGCAGGATGCGCCCCCGCCTTGAATCGCGAAACGGCACGGCCCGGAACCGGTGGATGCTTATGAGTGTCTGCTTCGTGGGGGCCCCCGCTTCCACGACCCGGCTGTAGCTACAGCCGCCCGGCAGAGCGCGGCGCACCACTCACTCACCCACAGGGTGACAAGTACGACAAAGTGTACGGAGATGAGGTGCACCCACATCTTGGCGCTGCCCGGCGCGACATTGGTCAGCGACAAGCGGTCAAAGTCCGTGAACCTGTAGACGTTGCCGTTGACCACCGTGCCGCTATCTCCTCCCTTGCCACGTGGGAATGCATGGATACATACACGGTGCAGGGGCAGAGGCCAAGCACGGGTCGGGAGCGCGGAAGCAATTCGCAGGTGGCGGGTGGGTCATCAAAAGTAAAGGGCCCTACCTACGAACCGACCTACCCTCTGCGATTGCGTGATGTGGATCACCGCCGGCAGGTGTCATCCCGTCTGTGATTAGTCGATGACCATTTTAGCAAATAATGCAATCAGTGCCATACAGGTACGGCAAGCCCGACGATGGCTTCCAGATCGGGCGTACAGTAGTCAGGACCTCAGAACATCATTTCCCTGATGACCCGCCGCCCTCACCCGGCGGGCCTTATTACCCCCTACCTACCTGCGCCAGCACCCGATCGATCTCCCCGCTGGTCAGGTTGGCGGGCAGGACCGCCAGCAGGCACCAGGCAGACAGCCACGTGAACAGGTACACGCCTGCGGTGGGGAGGAGGGGGAGGACATGGAGGAGGGCGAGGAGTGAGCGGGCGCCACATACACATGGAACCACGGCGGCGCGCGGCACACGTCTCCAGGCAGGGGGGCGGCGCTCTGTGGCACGTGGTATGGATGTACGGCAGAGCCGCGGAGTTCACACCAGGTTCGTGCGCAATCTTGCAGTAGCTCCTCACCGAACCGCAGGATGCGAAGGTATATCGCGCAGTCCAGCCCGGCTTCATCGATGATATCCTCCTCCGGGTAGGTCAGCACCGGCCATATCCAACCCAGCAGCGATGTGGGCAGGCGCTTGGGCTTTAAGTTAAGGTCTTTGGCAAATCTGCAGACGCAAATAACAAAATTAGGTCAAATGTGTTGCATGGCCAATGGATAAATGCCTTCGCCAAGGTTTCACTTGTGCCTCCCCACTCAGGTTTGTTGCAACATCTGAATTGTAACGTAAGATTAAAAAACAGTTATTGACCTTGTGCAATAACCTCGGCTCGTAAAAGTGAGCTTTCGGCGACGGCTCGACTTCTGGGCACTGACGACGCGAATTCTCCCAGAATCCCCGCCAGCGTACGCCGGGCAAAACTTCCAGCTATAATGTGACAACTGCTGAGCGGGCTGATATGCGGCGTGGACGTGAAAGGTTGTGACATCCAGAGTCCACATCGTTGCATCGCAACGAAAGACCGCGTCTCGGACACATACATCTCAAGTCGCCGTCGGAAACCAGGCAGCAACCTTCTGAAGATCAAAAATCATATCGGTGTCCCCTTATGGTGTGACGCAGGCGAAGATCCCAAGCGGAGCGGCTCACCTCCGAGGTGCGAAGAAGCGCCGGCACCAGGGTCTCGATCGGATGATGCTGAAGACGCAAAAGACACCCACTGCTGCGCACAAGTTGATCAGAAATGAACTGAGGACCGCTGAAGAGCCAGCGGCCATTGCCGCTGTGGGTGCACAGCACCGCTTCACACTCGGACGAATAAATCAATGCCGCTGCAGGCTAAAAGTTTAGTTTGGTTACATGTATGATGATGGCTTCCATCTTCAGGACGATACGCTGCGGCTTTCGCAACGGATTTCTGCTGTCCCGAGGTGTCCGACGGCAGTCTGAAAACCGAAGGCACTCCGCGGACCGCTCGACACTCGTACAAACGTACCTCCCTTGGTCAGATGCATGAAAGCAAGCCCAATTAATAATTTACCGTAATCATGTTTCTGTGCGGTTGGCTACCGAGCTCTGCTGCCTTGGTGTAGCCGCGAATGCAGTGCCGTGCCCTGACGAACGGTCCGCTCCTGATAGGCTTTACCCATTACCGCGGCATAAGGAGGGCGCGCATTGACTCACGTTGATTAAAAGCAACAAGCAGAACACGTCCGTCGGTATCTTTGGTCCCTGTCTTATTTTGACAACATCAGTTCACACGATGTGTGCCCGTTATCCTGCAAACCCAATCTGGGCAACTCGGGCACGCACCGTGAGTCGTCCTCCAATCCGCAGTTCGCCGCCTGACTCCATGTATGGCCACATCCGCAGACCACCAGACCGCGAGCCAGAATAGGGCACACCTACGTAACAAACGCGTCGTAAGTGATGCGGCAAACGCATCCCCATCGTCAACACATATACACCTCCGCGGGCGGTGATCCAGAACAAGATGCAGCCGCCGCGCGACGACAGTGGAACTGATCGCGCGTCAAGATTGTCCAACTATGATCGAACCACACCAAATCCACGAATGGTACGAAGAGCGTGTCACGTGATGCGCGGGGTGCAGCCGCCGCCGTCCTGCCCACACGCCCTAGCCGAGCCGGCCTCGACTTATTATCAATCACGCCGCGCCGCAGCCGCCGCAGCAGCAGCCATCAGCCGCCGACACCTTACACAGTCCACAGGCCCTACGCAGCTGCCGCCACGCCACCGACCAGCATATACGGAACAACGGCACACCTGAGATGACACGTCATCGCTGCTATCCATCCATCCGCGATCCAATCCCACCGCGCCTGCAGGCTTACTTCCCAGCTGCCGCGTCGACCCAAACAATCACTGCACAGAATGGCCGCAACCACAATATAAATCGCCTGAGTGTACTTATCGGATCTCGTCCTCCGCCTCTTCCGCCACATGACCGTCCGTCCGCTCTCGACCCTACCCGGCAAGTGGTCCGTAGACACTTACCCATTCGTAGGCCAGTCGCGCCTTGCATTAGCCCGTATGCGCCATGACCCGCGATAAGCCCCCCAAATCGGGCCGGCCCGCCTGCGTGCACCCAACTTGCGGTGCAACACCCACACCGTCCTCCACATTCGCATATCGTCCTCCGCTACATACCCCTCTGCGCACTCCCGGCGGCCACCAGCTCTCAACGGAAGTTCCGACCGAGTTGAAGTGGCAGTGGAGAAGAACGGGGCGGATGGGGATGGGGATGGGCGGAAAGGAGGAAACCCGGCCTTGCATGGTGCGAAAGCGAAACGAGGAGCGCGGCGCATGCGCACACACTCGTCACATATCAGGGTACCACACCGCACCACACCACACCGCACAGCAGCAGCAGGAGGCGCACCCCTCAGGCTCGGCCAACACGGCCTGCGGGAATACCCAAAACATCCAGCAAGATAGCGGTGCTGGCACGTGCCCCCGATAACAAAGGGACGCCGCGACAGACCGAGCGAACCGCCGGCACCAACAGCAGCAGCGCAACGCAGCGGAAGCGAGAAATCACGATCAAGTTATTATTGTGTACACAATTAGTTACCTTACGATGCCGTATGACATACAGGACCCTCTGCGCGCGAGATCGCGCGGCTTGGAAGGTCGGACGCATTGCTCTACAGCCGCTCAAGAACCAGCTCAGGCACGGTACACCAGTGGCTCGATTCCCGTGCAGAGTCAGGGGGATGCAGCTAAACTCGCGCTTCGACAAACTCGCGCTTCGACAACGCATGGTGCTCACTACTGTGCCGTCACCTTAATTCCCTGTGCGGAAATAAAACCTGTACGATGCTGCGTCGGCCGGCAAGTGAACCATGCCCGAGTCCGTGATCCTCATACGGCGACTCGGCATAATCAAAGCTCGCGGAGAATACTTTCGACACAGGCAACACACATGACCAATCAGCAGTACCGACTGCCCCTGCACGACATATACCATATACAGGGTATCACGCACCGCCCTCCGCACGCGCGCCCGCGCCGATGTACGCACCCAAGCAGAACCGTAAGCTGGCAGCAACCACAGCATCCACAGCACCCGCAGCATCCGCCGGCGCGGGCGGTACTGGAGAGCACGCGGGCCCTAACCGAAATCTGCGTCAACTCGGTCGCCGTGTGTTGATCATGCATGCGCGCGCACACACCCCCACCCCCGCATACACGCACGCGCACACGTTCCCGTTCTGGGCGGTTATGGGTGGGCTTCTTGTTAAACACATGTTCCCGCGCAGGCACGCGACAAGATACCACGAGCTACTGTGATTTGACGCCACATCGGAGGTCGCGTGTAGATGCAGCCTCCAACCGAAAGACCCCAAGCCCTACAGTTGTTCGGCTCTGCCTGTCTTGGCGCTGAACCCCAACGCTGCCTTGGCCACCCCGCGGTCTCAAACCCATGACCCGCCCTTGCCCCCAGAACACGATGCGCAATACATATCACAAGATGCCCCTTTGTTAACCGAGCCGCTGCAATCCATACCTTCACAGCAGCAGGTAGTGGTGGTTCCCGCAGCCCCGCGCGGGGCAAAACTTGGGCCGCAGTCCACGAGCTAGGGGCCTACCCTTCCATCTGCATCGCGCACGCTGCCCAACCTGCCCCTGCAGCCCGTCAGGCCGGGTCAACACACAGACCCTGACAGGCGCCCCCAGGATCCTCCGTAACCCATCGTACAAAGGTCGCGCACGGCAGGGGTACACAGCTCCGATCCAGGTCAACCAGCTGCTCCCGACATCCCTCCTACCCACCGCTCGCCCTCCGGCCCTGCTGGGCCCCATCCTCCACTTCCTCCTCTTCACACTTCCACACGCGGACTGGCGGACTTGGACGTCACCAGCGGCGGCAGCGACGGCACCGAGCTCTTCGTCGGCGTCGGCGTCTTCGGCAGCGGCGTCGACGTCTTTGACTGCGGCGTCGACGGTTTTTGCTGCGGCGTGGACGCCTTTGACTGTGGCTTGGGCGCCGGTGCCGGCGCGGGTGCTGGCGCGGGTTCTGGCGCCGGCGACGGCGCTGGCACCGATGCCGGTGCTGGCGCCGGTGTCGCTGGTGCCGGCGTCGGCGCCGCGTCCGCTTCGGCGTCCGGGTTGGTGTTGCCAAGCGGGTTGAGCTCCGTGCTCACCGAAGCCTTCTCCAGGTCTGGCTCCCCGGTGCCGTCGCTGCCTCCCTCGCTGTCCGAATCCAGCAGGCCCTCCTCACCGTCGAAGATGGTCAGGTCCTCGGGCATCTTGGGCGGAGGCACCTGCTCCGTGTCCCCAAGAATGCGCCGCCGCTTAACCTCCCGCCGGTACTGGTGGTACTTGGCCACCCACTCGTTGAGCCGCGGAAGGCGTTCCTGTACCTCATTCGCTAGCTTGGTGAGCCGGTCCACCTCATCAAGCTTCACCTGTGGAGGAGCGGGCCGTTCGTTGGGCGGTTGGGGCAGTTGCGTTCTTGGGCGGTTCCGGTTGGGACAGGGGAGTGCTTAGGCGGTTTGAATGAGGGTGGATGAGCGGTTCGCGCGGGTTAGGTGCGTAGGCGAGTTGAGCGGTCCGGCCGGGTGGGCTAATCTGAAGGACCGAGCACTGGACACCGGGGATGGGACTGGACACGAGGGGAGGAAGGGGCCATGTGGGAGATCCCAGTTGAGGGTAGCGGCGGGGTAGGGGGGTAGGGTCTGGGAAGGCGCAGCACGGGGCCCAAGCGGATTGGTTGGTTGCAAAACATAGCCGCCTCCCCCGCCCCCCGCCCCGCCCCGCCCCGCACGGCCCCTCCCCGCACCTTGAACGCGGGGTTGAGGTACATCTCCTCGATCTCGCGCTTCTCCTCCGAGTTGAGCGCGAAGCCGTCACCCTCCAGCGACTCCAGCAGCAGCTGCTCCGCCTTGCCGGCGCCGGTGTAGCCTGGGGGCCGGGGACGGGCGCGGGGATGTGGGCGGGGAAGGGGCGGAGAAGATCCGTCGCGGGGAGGAGCCAACAGGGCGGTGAAGGGGGTCCGCAAGCATGGGGTCCGGGCTTGCCACCGTTGGGGGATTAAGCACACAGAAGAAGTCTAAGAGGGCCGGGTGTAGATGCACTGCCCCGAAGCAACCTAGGCCCACAGACCATCTGCTTCAGAGCAGCACCCAAACCGTACCTATCGCAATTGCCCGGATCAAGAGGTCACGCCCCACAATCTGCCGCACCTGGCGGCGGGACGTAGTCCAGGCGCTTGTCGTACGGTGGCGGCGGCTCGTCATTGTTCTCCGCCTTGCGCACGGCGTCGTCGTACGCCCGCTTGATCTTGTCGCGCTTCTTCTTTCGCTCCTACACGCGGGGCAGACGACCGGACGGAGCGCACAACCGACAGAAACGGACAGGGGTGAGATCGCCAGGCCAGGCGTCCCTTTCAGGAATGGCGACTCTGGGGAAGGACCCCCCCGCCAGCCCTCGTGGCCCTGCCGGAGAGGTGTAGTCAACCCATGCAACGAATGAATGGACTTCCCATGCCCAGGACCTGCCCATGCTGGGGCGCGCCTGCACATGCTGACCCACTCTTTTCCAATTCTCCCGCCACCCACCGCCTCCCACCGCCACTCACCGCCTCCCACCGCCTCCCATCACCTCCCACCGCCTCCTATCACCTCCCACGGCATCCCACCGCCTCCCGATGCCACCCCTCACATTCCCTCGGGTCAGCGGCTCTCACCCCTTCCATGATGCTGCCTCACCGCCCTCCTCCCGCCCCACTGCGTCCGGAGTCGGCCACCCACCTCTGCCGCCCCACCTCTGCCGTCCCACCCGCGCCCACCCACCTCCCGGCTGGCAGCCAGCAGGACCATGCGCCGCTGGTCCGCCTCCAACATGTCCATGTAGGCGGCGTCGTGGAGCGCCGTCACCGACCTGGCGGTGGGTCCGGTGGAGGGGGGGGTTTAACGAGACTCGCGAGGCGGTTGAGCTTGTGGGTTTGTGAGTTTGATAGGAGTTGAGTTTGTTGGGGTATCCGAACTCTGAAGGGTTGGGTTTGATCAGTGTTCTGTGGGTGCAAGGGAAGGTGGAAGGGCCGGGACCCGACAGGGGATGGCCGGTCCATGAGGAGCCCTGATGGCGGACACGGAGATAGTTGAGTCCGGCGCTGCCGCGTCCCCGTCACCGTGCCCGTCCCCGTCCCTCTTCCCCGTCCCACTTCCCCGCCTCCCCACTCACCAGGGGCGGCTGTAGAGCTGCAGCGTGCTGATGTGGCAGGCGATGGAAATGACGAGCAGCACGATGATGAAGAAGCTGTACTTGAACTTCTTGAGCGAGAGCAGTCCCAGCATGGTGAGCTGCATGATGTAAAGGGCGGTCATCACCTGGTTGTACACCTGGGGGGAGGGGAAGGGCGAGGGGGAGGGGGAGCGAGGGCGGGGAGAGGGGGCGGTAGGAGAGGGGTATGTATGTAGGTATGTAGTTATGTAGGTAGGTAGATAGGTCGGTAGGTAGGTGCGTGGGTGAACGGTTGGAGGGGTGCGTGTGGGTCAACGGTCGCGTGCATGGATGACGCGCTTGGGCGGGCGGAGTGTGCGACCGCGGGTGCTCTGGATGCCGTCCTGTCGGTTGTTGGGTTCGTGGAGCAAAGGACGCAAACCACGCGGACAACGGGAACCCACGGGACAGCCACGGGAAGCAAGTGCAACTTTGAACCACTCGATGTGAACCACATCGTGCACGACCAAGTCGTTCTCAACAACATCGGTGGCAGCCGACACGCGCCGCAGCAGCGGCCAGTCGCTTGACGCTGTCAAAAGACTCTTCAGTGGGTATCATGTCACGATATCGTATCAAGTTTCAACATAATAACAACGCCGCCGACGACGACGACGATGACGACGATGACAGGCAAGCAGGGATGCGGCGGGATGTAAGCGCTAGGTCTGGTTCAACTAGCGTGCTGAACCAGACCCGCTGCGGAAGGTCAGGGAGGAACACAGCGGGAAGATTCCTTTCCTTGCTTTTGGGAGGTTGGGGTTGCGAGGTGTCCGTGCACAGCAGCGGATCGCGGCGGCGACGACTCACCGTCTTCCACAGCCGGCCGGCGCTCTCGTACTCTCGGCGGTACACGTAGATGTTGTTGTACGACTCCCCGAGGAAATTGACGAGCATGTACGCCAGCGCCGCCGGGCAGACAATGGGGTTGATGCACGAGAACACCTGCAGTCGCACCCGGTCGGGATCCAGGATTGCGTTGTCCGTCCGTCTGTCCGTCCGTTCCAACCCATCAAGAAACCCCAAACCCAACAAGAAATCCCACCCCAAAACGACAACCCCCACGCATCGAAGCCCCAGCCCTTTGCAATCGCAACCCTTCTGGACATCCCAGCCCATCAAAACCCCATGCCAACCTGTCAGGACCCCAACCTGTCAAACCCCCGATGGGACACGGACGCACCAGGCCCAGCAGGATCGCAATCGTGTGGTCCACCACCGTGGTACCGTTGTTCGTGTACTGGTACATCCATATGCGCTGCCGCGCGCGTGGGCTGCCCGCAAACTTGGACAGGATCCAAAAGATGACAAAGTTGGGCAGACGGATGAAGGCCAACGACTTGACGCCGAGGCCCTGCGGTGCGATGACGTCATGTGGTTACGGGCACGCGATAGCTAGGTCGATTCCGGTGCCGAATCCTCTCCCTTTCTTCGTACGATGACGTCATGTGATCATGTGGATCTAATGGTCTTGGCCTTGGTAAGGCAGCTCTGGGCCTGTCGTCTCGTGCGCCTAATGGTCAACCGAGCTATGAAACCGCGCGTGTGTTTAGAAAACAAAAGCGTGTGTGTGTTTAGAATTGCGTGTGTGCGTGTGTGCGTGTGAAGGAGAAAAAAGAGCCGCGAGAAACGAGGAAGTGTGTGTAGAAGGTGTGTGTAGGCGGGTGTGTAAGAAAACTGTGTAGGGGGGTGTAACATGGTATTGTACAACACGCCCGTACTGCATTCGTTCTCACGTTGACGAGCAGGTACGTGATGAAGAAGGTCGACGTCATGGGGATGGACTTGCCCAGCGTGGTGATGACGCTGCCCGGGTCCTTCACCCACTGGGTCAGCTGGTTGAAGAACGAGCCGGCGATGATGGAGCCAAGGAACACCACCACCACCTGCGCCGTGGTTGGGGGGTCCCGGAGGGGTGGGAACGTGGGATGCCTGACATTGCAAGGGCCACCCCAACACAACCCTGCCGCCGAGGGTGCCCCAGGAAGGTGGAGACGGGACCTGCGGAGTGGACAGGGCTGCACCAAACCCCTGGCCGGGAGCACGGGCGTTGAACAGGCTCCCTAAGGTTCCCACTCCGGGCGTCCAATCCGGGGCCACGGACCCCACAACCCGGGGACCCGACGGCGTGGGTTAGCCCCACTGCACGCGTGTCAAGTCTGGATCCATCCGCCCTTCCACCCATCACCCATTCGCCCGCCACCCATCCACCCGCCCGACCACCCGCAGGTTGCATCACCCTCACGGATTCGCCAAGTGCACCTATCCCACGTCCGGCCGCCCACCCATTTACCCACCTGGAAGACGAAGTAGCGCTTCACGACCCCGAAATCGATCTCGCTGATGGACGTGGTTCCGGACAGCTGCGCCATGATGCGCAGGATGATTGGTACGATGGCGATGAAGATCTTGAGGACGAGACCTGCAGCCGGCGGCATGTACGGCATCAGGCAGTACAGCATACCGTCACACACCAACACGAGCCGTGCAGTCAAGTAAATGAAGCAGGCGTCATATGATCCGCAGCGTCAAGAATCATGCGCCTTGCGAAGTCCCACGCGTAATGGGGGCGGGGAAAAAGAATGACCGCCGAATTTGGTGACACGTCAGCATTCGGTTACCCTTCGGTTAGCATGTGGCAAACAGCGCGCAATCACATGCAACCACTCACCCACCCTCTCTATGGCGCTTGCGAGGTCCCGCGTTGCGCTTTGCGTGTTCAAAGAAGTAACCCAGCGTGTATGTGCATGCCGCCACGGCCATTGCCACACGCCGTGTTCGTACACGGGCACGCCGACCCCACCAGACCCGAATGCGCCCATCCCTGCACCCACCCGGAATGACGGCCTGGAGCAGCTGCTTGATCGGGGGCGTGGTCACGATGTCTCCGAGCACGGGCACGCTGGCGAGTCGGGGTACCTCAATCATGGCCTGAAGCAATAAGTGCGGGGCGGAAGCGGAAGCGGAAGCGCGGCAGGGGCAGATAATCAAGCGCGTGAGCCAATCGAGACGGCAACGGGACAGGACCGACAGGTCCGTGAGACATCACATGACGGTCCCACAGACAGAAATCCCATAGATTACTTAACGCGCTCCTACACAGCCCATACCAGCTAGCAGGCAAGCGCAGACAGCAGCAGGCACAGCAGCAACACTGGAAGCGCGGGGTGTGCTTCAACTCGCCGGGTCCCGTTCCAAAGGCAGCATCCCAACCGGGTGGGCCATGCCCCTGGTAAAACGAAACGCATGGCCCGGGCATGGCTGCTGCCAAGGCACACGGCAAGCCCGCCACGGCCAGCCCGCACTGACGCACCTGGATCGCGGTGACGGGCACCATGAAGAACAGCGTCATCACCACAAACACCGCCCACCTGCCGCACGCAAAAACACACACAGCCAGGGGGCGCAGGGGCACATGCATGGGCAGGCAGATGCACGCTCGCCTCCGCGCACATCGTGTTCTTTCCACGTGCACTGACCGTGGTGCTCCTGCGTAACCCCGTAACCCAAGTCCCAGCCCTGCCTTGCCAAACAAGTCATTCACGGGCTCACAACGTGTTGAAGCCACCGCTCCTACGACGTGGCCCTGGCCCTAGCGGGACCCCGCCCGGCCCCTCCGACTCACAGGATGTACATGCGGCCGTTCCGGATGGCGAAGGTCAGCGACAGGTTGCCCCACTGCAGCTCAAACGGCGCCGGCGCGTTGGTCACGCGCCACATCGTCTCGTCGTGTGACAGCAGCGAGTTGGCCGCCACCGCCTGCGCCATGCGTGTGCTGGGGAACAAGGGCAGGGGGATTAAACGAATTTGTTAGAACATACTTACACTGCGCTGCTACAGGGGCAAGGGGGGAGATGGTGCCGAGATGGTGTCGAGGAGGTGGCGAGATGGTGGCGCATGCCGCCCTTGCTCGCCAGCCACCACGCCGCCGGCCCCGCCAAGCTCCCCAGTCGCCGTCTCACACCAGAAAGAGACCTCGGAAGTTCGTTCCGGATGTGAGACCCGACCCGACCCGCCCAGCCCCCGCCGCCTTACTTGAAGGTCACGAACGCAGAGGGTGCCGCCTTGCGGATGCACTTGGTCTGCTCCACCTTGATCTTCTCCTGTGCGCGTGTGTGGTCGGTTCGGTCAGGTTGGTTAGTTCGGTCGTGGATCGGGCGCATGGACGTCAGCATATGGGGGATATGGCGGGTTGGTAGGTGCGCAGCGATCAATTGCGCTGACTGCCAGAGCCAAGGATCCGGATCTGGATCCGGTGAATGGGTCAGACGGGCGAGGGTGAAAGGGGCGGGGTCCGCGCACAAACGGACCTCCTACACGGGGGCAGGACTGTGCCGCCCAAAACCTGTCCCGCCCATCCCTAGGTGTGCAGCGCGCGAGAAGGACCTAAGCCCCTAGCCCCCTTCCACCGGGTTGGTCATGACGCATCGTTGCGCATGCGGGCGGAAGTACAAGACGGAAGTACGGGACGAAAGTACGGTGCGGTTGATCCGGGGTTTTGTCCAACCACAGCAGAGAGATATGGTAGCCATGGACGGGTCAGCAAGGGCCAGCTACCGCTGTCACTCTCTGACCGCACGCAACCCCATTCCCAAACGCGTCTCGCCAGCCGTGCAACAGTTCTCCCATCCCTTCGCCATCCGGCGCTACACCCTCGACCCTCCCTCATACATGTCAATCCAGACAGCGCGACCGCGAAACGTCACCGGACTTGTACTATAGTTGTCCGGGTGGGTCGCGGGGCTACACCTTCCCTCCCTGCCCCCCCATCCAACACGTCGCCGCCCGGTGGCCGCGCCGGGGCCTTACCCTCAGGACCCGTAGGCGCTCCAGCCACCACTCCACCGCGTCCACCTGCAGCAGTGGAAGGCGGTGGCAAGCAACGTCAAGCCGTTCTCGTTGGCAGGCAGGACCCACTGGAGTCGGGGTTCAGGAAGCAGTGGAGAGGTTATGGGTTTTCAGGGTTCTCGACACCTCGCTCGCCCGGGTCCGCTACCTCCATGCAAGTCAAGCTCAGCCACACACACGCTTCACGACATCGGGGTCAAACCAAACCGGTTTGATGCGCGCACCTTGATAAACCACTTGGTGTTGAACTTCTTCACGTACTCCATGTCCTGGTACTTCATGCCCAGGATCCGGATCTGCGTGTGCGGGACCATGAGGGGGCAGCAGGGGTATAGGGAATTGGTAGACATTTTGAAACTGCGCTGCTGCCAGAGCGACGAGGGGGCAGCAGGGGTGGGTCCCGCAAGCCCAGGGATGCCTTCTGCCTAGTAGACATGCATCTCTGGAGTGCGCCAACCGCATACTATGCTTGCGAATGACGCCGCTCCGCCATCCCCGTTCCAAAAGACCAATCACCTCAATTCACCGAATACGGTACAGGTTGGGCGGCGGCAAACCTCCTAATAGATAGTGCAGAGATCACAGACGCGGCCGCAAGCGAAGATCATGACAATGACAAGCAGGAAGACCGTATGCACACGCTCACGAATGACAGGGGGAACAACGCGAGCCAACGCTTCAAGCGCGCCATAACTCCCTAGAGGCATGACGCCATGACTCCGTCCCCGCTGCGTCAACCCTCCCTAACCCACCTGCTTCTGCGGCAACCCCTTGCGCAGCTTCAGCCTCAGCTTGGCCATCTCCAAGTAGTCGTCCAGGTCTTGAACGATCTGCAGACGGGGCCAAGATCGGGCCGCAAAACAATGCAGCTCGGCACGAAGGGGGCGAGGAGTGCATAACCTATTTGTTTTACCCACGGCATTACGCACGGCACGGACGTTTTCCTGACGCCCTGCCAGCGTTCCCCCGGGCATTCAGTGGAATCCCGGTCATTGCGACTAGCTGCGCACAGACCAGGCTGCTTGCCATTGCCCCGAGGACGCCCCGAGACAAACAACCCCTGGGGGAACCAAAATACAAGCAGTGATGGCAGCAACATAACCCTACCTCCCTCAGCAGGCAGCGGCACGACCACGACTCCCACCACACCCAGCAACATCCACAGGGCAGTGCCGCATTAGGAGATGGCGACGCATGGAGCATTAGGAGATGGCGGCGCATCAATGCAGGCGCATCAATGCAGGCGCATCATGATACCGTACAGGATCATGAGTCCCGCCATGCTCACCTGGTTGAACTCGGTCGTCAGCGGCTCCAGGTTGGACGTGTCCGGGATCATGTTGACCGCCGCCACGATGGACGGGCCGTACACCATCGCGAACTCACGAGCCACCAGGTACTGAGGCGTCACACCGTTCTGCGTACGACCGACCACGATAGAGTACCACAAAGTACGGCAGAAAGAAATCAGAAGCAGCAGCAGCGCAGTGGAGCTCCAAAAGAGAAAGAACGCCGCACAAGACGCTTCACTCTTCTGGCGTGAAAATCTGGGAGTCGCACAGCCTGGCAGTCGTACAGACGCATATGTTTCTTGCAATCAAGGGTCCAGCTCAAGGATAGACCGCACAGGTGCCCTTGGGGTTCGCATTGTGTGCTTACTACCTGCGGTCCCATATAGACGTGGAGACGCCCGATGCGCACGGTCATCACAGCCGACAAGCCTCACCTTGAGCTGGATCTCCGACTTCTCGGCGACGTCCAGCTCTTTGGATTTTAAATCGTACTGGTATCGCTTTGTCGTACGGCGGGTGGGCGGCAGCGGCCGCGTGTCCACACCCAGGTTCTCTGGCAGCCCCTGGAGCAGGTCCTCCTTCTCAACGACCTATCGTACAGGTACGGCAGCATGGTACGACGGTCACATGAGTGGGACGGAATTGCTCCGGTCGCACTCCAGACACACGCCTCAGGTGGCGGAAGCACGAGCAACACGTCTTGGGCCGATGGTCACTCCATCGCTGCAAAAGCTCTCTGGACAAATCAGATGGCATTCCAGATGACCCAGATGGCAGCCTCAAAACCAAAATCAACGTTGCGACCCAGATCACCACAGATCCGTCCTCACCTGGAGCTCGTCCAGGATCTTCTGATTGGTCCAGCCGGTACGCGCTAGCTCAAGCTTGCCGCCGGTGGCGCGGTACTTGGGATCCACGTCGTCATCAACCAACCGGTACTTGGCGTCACTGTCGCTCCCCGCAATGATATTGATGAAGCGACTGAAGCGGCTGCCCCCGGTCTTCGAAAGACCGGAGTTCGCCGCCTCAAAGTCGCGGTCGTCCCAATCGGAGTCGTCCGCGACCTTGCCGCCGTCGCCGCCATTGCCCAGCTTCACGTCAGGCAGGGTACCTTTGGCGTCGCTGTGCGAAAGAAAAGGCGGCGGTGAGGTCTTTTCAGGCGGCGGAAGCGTTCGCAGGAAGAGGCACACCAGCCCGAACAGATGGTTGCGCCAACGCGACACAGGAAGCGCGGGAAGGGGAGAAGCAATACGGGAGGCCGCAGAAGACCCTTTCTTTCGGTGTGTAGGACTGGCATCAGTTCTAATGGGCGCGACGCGGTTTATTTCCAATACGCATGGGCACGCCCCCGTATCATGACGCAGACGCAGACCCAGCGCCCGTGACAGTTCGCCCGCCGCCGACCTCAAGCCCCGGCACCGTGCGCTGCCACATGAGCCTTGCCTTAAGGTTACAGTCACGCACCCGGCGTTCTTGCCCGCCGGCTGAGCCGCGGCCCCCGCGCGTGGCGACGCCGGCGCCGACGCCTGCAGCTGCGGCGGCTCCGTTATGGACACCACCTTGCCCTTCCGAATGGAGGACTGGCGTCTGGAGGCGGCGGGAGGCACTGGCGACCCGCCCTCATCCGCCTGTGGGGGCGAACAAAACAAAGCGGGGGCGAACAAAACAAAGCAGGGGAACACCACCACAACCAACATAACTACCGCCATAATCACCATCACGCGGAAATTACGATCGCATCAAGATCAAGTAGGGCAGCCGTGGTCTCGGAGAAGACGGATATGGCGGGGGCACTGTAACGATGGCGAGTTAACGAACGGAACGAGGCGATTTGCGATGTGTCCAAACGCTGCGCGTCACAGGCACACTGAAGCAAACTGCATCCACTCAGCCGCTGGCCCGACGGTATCCCGCCGCCCCTGCACTTGCTTTTCGCTTGGGACTTTGACTTGCATTGTTCGCAATGTGAGTAGTAGATGCGCTGCCCAGGCTGACAGTTACCCGCGCGGATTCCTACCCCACCTGTCTCCCCGCCACGTGGACCCCTACCTCACCCACCTCCCCGCCACACCCTAGCTGGCCGGGTACGTTCTGAGCAATGCTTCGTTTTGACCCCGTGGTCTCGAGCCGTTGGGTCAGCCTTTGCAGGTAAAAAACTTAGAATCCGTTCAGATGCGACCCAGGGCCCAACGTGCGCATGCACGGACATTCTAGCTGTTCTCATATGCACCACGGCATGTACGACACCGCCGTATACATGTACGGTACCTGTTCGCCTCGAGGGGTTCGCGGCTGCGACTTATCCGCCTCCAACCTCTTGGCCTCCTGCTCCTTCGCCTTCTCGGCAGCTAACCCCTTCGACACCGCCTGCATAAGGGTTGCGGGGATGACATAGCTCGTCAGCAGCATCAACATCAACATCCGACGTCGTCATCGCCGGCACCGAGCCGGACACAACGGGGCCGTGTGTCCCATCGCATCTGTTACGGTACTTGCAGGGGGGCACAAGATCATGGGGATACACGGCGTGCAGCCTCGGTGGAAGTTTCGCCGATGCCGCGCGTCAGCATGGCCGTGGATGCAAGCGACGCCGCGGAGACAGTCGCCAGTGGCTGCGGTTGGAGCAATTTACAATCGGTTGGCTGACGAGGGGCCCTTTCTGTCCTGTGGGCTGTGGCAGTCCCCAACGCACGCACGCGGCGCGCCTAACCCGCCCAGTGGCTGGCTGGCGGGGCCGCATTATCAAGGCCCTCCTCAGCCACGCCGCGAAGTGCCACCGGACCAGCGGTTTGGATGGGCGGTTGTCCATGAACGAAGCTACGCACCCTGATTACGCATCTATCTCTCTCACGCATACACATGTCCTCCTTAACACACATGCAAGGTTGGTTTGGGTCGGGCGGGTCTCTTCTCTGAACACATGTAAGGGCGCGCGCTCGAATTTCATACTATCTGATGGCTCACATCCCAATTATGAAACCACTCCACACCGCGCCCTGGTTGGTCCGCTGTGCTGATGCAGCGAATCGCAGCGCGACTGCGCCTCCGGCAACGTGCGACCTCCCTTTTGTCTTGATGGAGGGTGCCGCCATGCGGCGGAGCGACCTCGCCACCGCTGCAGGTGTCAAGGCCAACGGCGCAACCCTGAATTCCTCATCCACCCTGATTGCACCTCTTCTCCCGAGCCCCTCACCTCCTTGACTCCAGGGATGTCCCGACCCGCCCTGATTGCACCTCTTCTCCCGAGCCCCTCACCTCCTTGACTCCAGGGATGTCGGTCACCAGGACAGTGTGCGAGGGTCCGCCACGCTTGGCGTTGCCCAGGAAGAGCAGCCGCAGCAGCACCGACTCTTTGTTGAACCTCCACAGCAACTGCGGGCGACAAAACCACCAAGGCAAAACGTAACGCAAGTACGTAACTTCATTCTGCAGGCCGTGGACAGGACAAATGACTCGCCTACACCTCCTCGCTGCCTCTGCATCTAGCGCTTCACTGATACCGCGTCACCGCGCTGAGGACGCTGCATCATCAAGGCCGCAGCGCCTTGGGCAGCAGTGAGAAGACCCGCCTCCCTTATCCCCCGCACCAATGCACATGCATGAAGCCAAGCGGTGCCGGGTACCGTGAATGGGTCCCTTTGATGCACGATTTCGGAACGGACTTGTGAGGCAAATCTCCTGATCCCGTCGCTCGCGGGCCCCAAACACTTTCCCCAGAGCGCGGGCCCCACCCACTCACCCAGAGCGTGTACAGCACGACAATGTAAGTGGTGACCAGGTGCGCCCACATCTTCTTGCTCCCCGACTCCACGTTGACCAGCGAGTAGACGTCAAAGTTAGAAAACTTGAGGTCGTTGGAGGTGGAAGTTGAGTTGTCCGCTTCCTGCAAGGTCCGGGCCGCAAGAAGGGGCGCGACCCAGATCGAATAGAACGTTCAGGATGGAGTGGCGGCGGAGTTGTGGTGTGGGCCGCGTCGCGAATCTCAGAGGGACGGCCGTTTCGGGTTGGCTAAAGCAGGCAGGACCCCTGCAGGATGGCGGATTGCATGTCGTTATCATCGCTATTCGGAATCTCCCTGCCGCCGAAGACCAACAATCTGGGCCGTGACTGCCCGCAATGACGTGAACGGCAACGCCATGCGCGCCCCACCCCGCCGAACTGGTCCGTGGCTGCACCGAAATCCTCGAGGACTCCCTTTTTAAAGATTCGATGATTTGGGCGGCGCGCACCTGCTGCGCAAGGATCACGTCAATGCCGTTGCTGGTCATGTTGCTTGGTAGGACGATGATGACACAGACGATTGTCAGGGGAAAGAATAGGTAGACCCCTGGTGGCATGGCCGGAAAAAGCGGGCTAATATGCAAGCTGTGTTTTCCGCTTTAGGACAACGGGGATGCGGCTGTGGCGACGTGCATGGCTCATGGATGGGGCTGTGATGACGCTCAAAGCGGTGAACGGACAGGCCACCAACCGGGCTTGAAACCCAAGCGCGTCCCCGCCAGCACCAGACTCTGTTTCCGAAATCCTTCCATGCCTCAATAAGGTTCCCAAACCCACATTCGTTCCCACACAGCCGCTCGGGGGGTTCGAAGATCGCAACCAGACCAAGGGAGACTCAGCCAACCGCAACGCACCAAACCGAAGGATGCGCAGGTACATGGCGCAGTCCAGTCCCGCCTCGTCGATGATATCTGCTTCCGGGTAGGTGATAACCGGCCATATCCAGCTAAGGTAGCCGCTGGGCAGCTTTGCAGGCTTCAGGTCGATGTCTTTCGCATACCTGTCAGGCGGAAGAGCGACAGATGTGATACAGTACTTCTCATAAAGCTGTAATGTGCTTGAATGCCTGCGATGTCTGCAGCGTTCCGGCGCTGCAAGAAGGGGCCTAGTCGTAGAGTGCCAGCAAACAAATACTTCTACCGTCACCCATTTTCATGGCCAAGGTATTTAGATTGGATATGGTCATGTCAACCAACACAACAAGGATGGCAAGCCATCCTCATAACAGCGCACACACCTTCGCGCCGCGAAGAAACGCCGCGCCCAGGGCCTCAGGCGTAGTATTGAGAACGCCCCAAAACATCCAAGGAAGATATACAAATTAATTAGGAAGTTGGTCAACACTGATGCCGCGTTGGCTGCCATGGTCGCCTAGGTCCCAGAAAAGGAGACGGCTTCTACTCGTTCAAAAGCTGTCCAAGTGAGCGATCATATATTTTGCTCTATACTGAGAGATGATGTTTGGCACGTCTCTCGCAGCCCCTAACGGCCTGCGCGGCCGAAAACGTACCAGTTGCTGCTAACCTGATGTTTAGAGGAGGGAGAGCAGTACCATACATAGCAGATATCTGATGAGCATGTCACGAGGAGTTGCACAACGCTACTGGCTGAAAACCGGATGCCGTAGCCGTACGGGATATCTGGGCACAGCAACGGCAGCAACTTTTGTTGATACGTCTCATAGCAAATATGCAGGTACTCTAAGGTCGTTTCAAAGTGTACAAATATTCTGCAGACCCGCTGTACGTTCATGTACATCTATGTGAAAGCCGATGTCAGTGATCATGCACTCCTATTGTACAAGTATGCAATATATTTACAATTATTTATCTACGCGTTTGTTTGATCGTCACTGCCATCAAATTCATGTCGAGTCGTGAATCAGTTGGTCTGCGTAGCTGCCTACGGATGCCGACGGCCGAATGGCGCAATGAACGCCGAGTTCATAGAAGAGGTATTATTCTATTCGTGTATGCTTTTCTGCTGCGGAACATCTCACAAAATTGAACCAAGGACTGCACGCGGAATCATATTTCTGGGACTCAGCATCCCTATGTGCTCGTCGCTGCTCCGTGCCTGCAGGACGTCTCTAGTACGGGCATCCTGCAACCCTTTTGGCCGGGTTCAGACGAGCAGAGCACGGGGCCGAACTAGACTTGATATATACCGCATCCTCAATCCATTCTGCATCCTTCGCGTTGCCCACACAATCGATTCCCGGGAGCTATCCGCAGAAGGCAAATGCCACCAAACGGAATGAAATACCGACACGTGGAGCGGACAGCTGCCATACATGCTCGATCCCCATGTGGAATCCGTTGTCACGTTCATTCATTGCGACCCCCACAGGCTCTAGGACGCTCAAGGTCGTATATGGCCCCTTGTGCTGCACGCTCTCCTTTGTCGTACCGCCAGGTCCTAACCTGGTTCCAACCCACATATCAAACATGCGCTGTTTGGATTTGATGTGATCTCATTGAATGGCACGGGTTACATTACATAATCATACTCACAGCGGCGACGAGTGCCATCGAAAATGCAGTTTTCAAATTTGATTCTGGTGCTTTCATTGTCAAGGTAGGCTTCCGATACAATATACTTTCCTTTGTGACATAAATTGTGGGACTAGGTTTCTGCATGGCGTAAGCTCAAGCGATGCCAGGGAGCAGCGGTGGAACAATCTAGCAAGACGCGACGTCCATCCCACTTAGAAAGCTGTCAAAATTTGCAAATTACAGCCATACAGGTCACCCAAGGGACGTCTGTGCGGTACGGTACCATACGTCGCAGTGTCAGATAGAGATAGGGTCAAATACGCACTTGCAAACATGAATACGCTGAAGACAAGAACAGGAACACCAGGTATTAAGGGTAAGGTCATCTGGGTCATCAAAGCTGCACACTGCGAATCGTTCAAACGGGCGGCGCCTATCCAACTTTTAGTCGGTGTGCTAGCTGTCGCATGGTTCGGGTGCAGAGTCCGCCAGGAGTCCGCTTGCAGGAATGATGAAATGTAAAACAACCAACACGCGCGTTAACGTAAGTTTGCTTGGCTGCTGAACCCCACTTTTCACCAGGCACGCACCAGTATAGCTTAAGACGAGCTGAGACGAGTCTCTACGTCCCAACCGAGGGTGGTCATGGGCGCCGCAAAGACTTCAGGGCCCATGTGACATAAAAACAAGGGAGGGAGACGGTAGATGAAAATCAGCCGATGATCCGGGACAATCATCCTGCCGTGCGCTGCAGCCCCTCCTGGTGTTGCAGCGTCTTCCATTGCTTCCGTGGCCTTCACTTTTATGTCCTCAACAACTTGATAAGGCACACCATCTCGGGTGCCTCACATGGCACTGCACGCCAAGCCCATGGATGTCAGTTTGAGGAAATCCTTGGGTACTCGCGAACCAGCAACGGAACCATACACTGTCGTACATTTCCCGACCGAAACGACTACGTATATCTGTCAGAAAATGCACTTTCAAGAAGCTGGATTATATCGACTATTGTCAATCAATTCCAAGCCATAGAGCATACACACTTTCGGCACATTTTGGCGGAAATATCAGGTTGACGCCGATATCCGTAATCATTAACCCTGGATAGTTGATAGGCCCTTGCAGTAATACATGAAAATGAATTGCCTGGTCAGTATGACTCCTGGGATGTCTCCAACCCATAGTTCGTCCACCAGCCCTGCCGACATCGAACTTAATCGCTGGGTTTCGAAGGCTTTCTTGGACATACTCCACGAGCACATAATCCCCAACTTGAATGTTTATTATGCAAGCCAAGTTACCGACAGTCCAGGCCACAGCTTCGGCTGTGCGAAAGCCCCGCCTTCAGTCCTTGGTCATGCCTGGCCGGACCTCCGAGAACGACCGCCCGAAGGAAGAGGATTTGCCCGGCAGGCTCAGGCTGCTATAGCATTGGTGTGCACAGACTGGGCCGTTGCGCAACGGCAGGCCGAGCAAGAGGTCGTGCAGGTGCGCAGTACGCCTGGGTAACACCGGTGGCACACCCTACTACCACAATTACACGTTGCCTGTACGGCAGCCCAGGTACATGTACCGAGGTAGGCACATGTACGGCGTCGTACGGTCGCAGGTACGACTGTGGGATGGCGGCCAAGTGAGGAGCCTGGCGTCGTACCTGCGTCGCCGTAGCCGCGTAACATCTCTGCGGCTGCAGTCGCCTCAGCCTGACGTCACAGATGCACCAGGCATGGTGGCGGCGGTCGGAGACCTACTGTACGGCAGCCCTGCTGGCGGCAGCGCCGCCGCCGCCGCCGTCACCGTCGCCGCCACCAGCGATGCGGGTGCGGGCACTGACGCTGCAGCGGCCGCGGCGGCCGGCGCTGCGGCGGCCGACTCGCGAGCGGCCGCAGTCAACGGCATGGAGCCTGACAGCGACGGCCGGGGCCGGGGCGGGGAAGACGGGCAGAGTGGGCGGCCGGCTCCCACATACACAGCCGGTGCCGGCGGAGGGCCAGGGGCTGGGCCGGAGCACGGGGGCGGCGCCTTGCCCAGCAGGTGCAGTGCAGCGTAGGCACGTGTGTACGGCAACAGAGATCAACCTCCCACGAATGCCGCCATCGCGTATTTATGTTTCCCTGCAGCCTCCCGCGCGTCCATCACGCATCCTCTGTGCACGATCCCCATGCGTCAGCGCACCCAGGGCGACCAGGCATCCTTTGCCCCGCGTATCCGGGGCAGCGGACACTCCTCTGAGCGGCCCCCTCGTCCCTCCTCCCTCCTCCCTCGTCATCCGCCGCTGCCCCGCCCTCGTGATCACGGCTCCCTACGCGCCTCTTCGCCGCCTTCGATCTCCTAAACTCGCGGCTTGGGCCTCCGCCACCCGCCCTTCGCCCTGCTCCGCCACCTCCTGCTCCCTCCGCCACCTCCTGCTCCCTCCGCCCACCTCCTGCTACCTCCGCCCACCTCCTGCTACCTCCGCCCACCTCCTGCTCCGCCCTCCCTCCCCCAGCCTGCACTCCCTGGAGGCTGACGGCCCCACGGCGGTGCCGCTGCTGCTGCTGGCGGCGGCCGAGCTGCCCCACCTGGCCGCGCTGTCGCTGTCTCAGCCGCCCGCCGCCTGGACCTACGTGGAGGGGGCGCTACCCTGGCCGCCGCACGCGGAGGCCCGACTGCGGGAGCTGCTGCCGGCCGGACTGCAGCAGCGGGTGGCGGGTGGGTGCGGTGTGCGGGTGCGGGTCCGGCTGAGCAGCCCTAGGGCGCAGCCCTAGAACCTTTGGGAGGCTAGGGGCCTGCATGTACGGGCCTGGAGGGGTGGCCGGACCCTAGGCACCGAAGCGGGATGAGGGGATGAGGAGAGGAGAGGTGCATGAGGTGGTCACTTTGCTGACACTACTGGGAAGACGACGACGACCGCAGCAAAGCCGGGAAAACGTGGGAGGCAAGGCCGAGGCTGGCCGAGGCTGGCTGGGATAGGAGACGGAGCCGGACCTGTCGTGGGTTCGGCGCGGGAATGGAGGGTGGACGATGGTTGAGACCCGCGGGTCGGCTCGGGAGCCAGAACAGCTGAATACCAGCCATGCGCCAGCCAGTGCCCGCGTAATGCTGCAATCGCCACAACGCGCCTGATGCCCCTTTTCCCAGGATCTGTTGTGTGTGTGTGTGTGTGTGTATATAGGTGTATGTGTGTGTATGTGTGTGTGCTTAGGAAAGAAGCCCGCCCGACCCAAACCAGCACTTCCCGTTGTTGTGTATAAGAAAATTGAGTCGCGAGCCGCCCATTGGTGTGTTCTTAGGCAGGCAGAGCAATAGTGCGTGACATGGAAGGGGCAGAGCAGTACCCAAACAGTTGCCCTATGCGTATAGTATATACCCAATGCCCGACCCGTACAGCACTTGAAAGGCTGCGGTGTCGGGAGAATGCTGCCGATTTGGCGCGCTTTTAGGATCGCCATATGTATGTGTACGGCATGCGCCCGACGCAGACACGGAGCTGTACAAGCTGATATACGGCCTCGCCGTCAACCGGCGCTTCAATTCGTACTGGTCGTCGTACGACGGCGCTCTGGCGGCGCTGCTGCTTCTGCGGGGCCCTGCGCTCCGGGAGCTGTCGCTGGAGGCCCCCGCCCGGTCCGTCGGGCTACACGTTCTCGACCTGTGAGTGCGTTGTTCGGTAATTCGGTTATTCGGTAATTCAGTGATTCGGTAAGAAACGCAGGAGAGTGCCCGACATGTAAAGGTGTACATTGGAACTGCGTTTGTAGCCAGGAACCATGTGCATGTACTCTTCACCCTCCGGGCTCTCCTCCCGCCCTTGCCCCCGCGCCCCGCCGCCCTTGCCCCCGCCGCCCATGCCCCCGCCGCCCTTGCCCCCGCCGCCCTTGCGCCCCCGGTCGGCGCCCCTGGCCCCCGCCCCGCGCCGCCCCCTGCACCCCAGCCTGGTCGCCCGGGGCGGCTGCCGGCTGGAGTCTCTGCGGCTGCGCGCCTTCGGACTGCGGCGGGAGGCCCACCAGGACCCCCGGGTGCCCCTGGAGCGCGCGGGGCTGCGGCTGGCGGCGGGGCTCGGCGCGCTGGCGGCGCCGCCGAGGCCGACGGCGCCGCCAGCCAAGGAAGCTCTGGGTCGTCAACAAGGGCAGCAACACCCGCACCTGTCTCACGAGGGTACGCAGCATCAGCAGCGACAACACGATGTGTCGTCGTCGCGGCCGCCGTCATCATCGGGTGCGGCGACGGCGCCGGCAACGGCGGCCGCAGCGGCAGTGGCGGCGGTGGCGGCGGAGGCGGAGGCGACGGCACGGGATGGCGGATGCCCCCCGCTGCCGGGCCCCCGGCCATCGGCGCCGCGAGGCTCCTTCGCCGGGCCGAGCGCTGGGAGCGGCTGTAGCACCGACCCCGTACATCACACAGGAGACGCCGGCGGGGGCGAGGTGCCAGCTTCCAGCACCGCCTCTGGACCCAAAATCGGGATCGAGATCGGGGCCCGCAGCGGCGGCGGCGGCGGCGGAGGCAGCTGGGCGGCGGACGGCGATGGCGATGGCAGCGGTCGGGGGCCACTGTTGCTGCCGCCGTGCAATATCCCGGGGGTCGGCACCTGGGGTGGTGGTGGCGGCGGCGGCGTCCCCGGCGGCGTGTTGACCCACGGGTCGCTGACCCGGTTGGAGCTGCTGGCCTGCGGCTGCGAGCCCCTGGATGCCGCGGTACTGGAGGGCCTTACGAGCCTGCGGGTACGGCATTGTACGGCGCCGTACGGCAGAAGGAGCGGTATGCGGATTCGGTCCAGAACGCGCGACCACCCCTGCCTGGGTTTGTTCTTCGGGTTTATTTCTTTTTTCAATTGAACCCCTGCACGGATTCAAACATCAGTCCATCCCCCGCGCATAGCCTCCAGGCCACTCACCATACCTTGAATCCTTGCTGTCGGGGTCCGCTGTAACGTTCATTCATTCATTCGTTCAGTAGGACAGTAATCGAGTCCTGTACAAGGCTGGTAGCCTAGCGACCCATGGGTCGATCTGGATCCCCTTCTTCCCCTGGTACGTCTACCCGTTTCCCCAATACCCCCATTTCTCCTTCTTCCCCCTCTATGTCTGACCGTTTCCCCAGTAACCCCCAATACCCGCCCTTCCCCCGCCCGGGTGTGCTCAGGTTCTGTCACTGCGGGACAGCTGCTTCACCTGGCGGGACCGGCCCCCCGACCTGGGGGCGCTACGGCACCTCCGCTCCCTGGACCTGAGGCGCAGCAACTGGCTGGGGCCCCGGAGCGCACCCTGGGACGAGCAATTGCTGCTGCCGACCTCCCTGGAGGCGCTGGACCTCATCGGTGCGTCGTATGCACGGCAGGATATGTACGGCACGCAGGGGGGCACGGTATCGCCTCATCCCAGACCACCTGGGAGTGCCCGGCTGCCGCTTGGGGTGCGTGGCAGGGCCGGGGGAAGCGGCAGCGGTGGAATGGAGGTGGGAGGTGCGGGCGCGCCGAATATAAGAAAACGGGGAAACGTTTACGGCGGTAGTACGGATATGTACGACACACCGTGGGAGCAGAGATGCGGCGTGGGCGCGGACCCGGGTGAACGGTCCAGGTACGGCGCTCGGGGCCAAGTGTTTTCAGTAGCTGCATTTTGTGCAGCGGCTTGAAATGATCTCGTATGTGGTACATGTACGTCACCTGGCTGTACGGCAGGGTTCTCCAGCCTTACCTCCGCGGACCTGAGCTCCCTGGACCACCTGACGGCGCTGGCCGACCTGTCGGACATCACGCTACAGCCTGACCCTGCGGATTTCTCCAACCGCGAACCGCTACAGCCGCCGTACGCAAATGTGGCGGCACTCACGTGTATGCTTAATGTACGGCTGTTCGTTGGACGAGGTGGCAGCGGCGGCGTCAGGCGCTGGCACTTCGAGGACAGCGAAGATGAGGACGAGGAGGAGGAAGAGGAGAGCCACCGCACGGTGTCGACCGCCAGCGACAGCAGTAGCAGCGGCCGCGGCGCGGGCGGCAGGAGGTGTGCCGGCAGCGACAGCAGTAGCAGTAGCAGCACTGAGGGAAGTGTACGGCATGGGGGTTCGGCGGCCGCAGCAGCGGCGGCAGCGGCAGCCCGGCGACGGCGCTGTCGCCGCCAGCAGGCGCAGCGGTGCATGGCGAATCGTGGGTTGGGCAGCGGTGGCAGCGGCAGCGGTAGCGGCAGTTGTTTGGACCGCTGCAAGCGCGATGTACAAATCAGCAGACTGGCCGGTTCTGGGAGTGCAGCTGGCAGCAGCAGCAGCAGCGGCGGTAGCGGCAGTAGCGGCAGTAACGGTGGCTCCTCAGCCGCGTCACTACATCCCGGCGGCAGTAGCATGGCGGCGGCCGGCGTCGCCCAGCCGGCGCCATTGCCGGGCCCCCCGCCCGCGTTTCTAGACGCGCCGCTGGTGTCCCTGACATTGTACTGCCTGCTGCCCCAGGTACGGCACATGACGTGGCTTCGCCTTGCCGTACACAATGAGTTCGACGCCACGCACGTGGCGTTTCACCCCGCGGCTCCTTTGTATTGATCGTGCGCTCAACCCATGCTGTCGCCCGTGCCGCACGCCTTGCCGTACCGCCGTACACTCGCGAATCGCAGCACGTGGCCGACCTGTTCCCGGCGCTGCCACTGCTGACGCGGCTCGTGTTCTCTGGCGGGGATGAGCGGGAGCGGCTGGCGGTCCGAATCGACTCGGACAGGGAGGACGATGGTGCGATGTTGTGTGGGTTGTGTATGTTGTGGGATCACGGATGGGCTGCGATGTTGTATGTTGTGAGAACATTGACGGAGTGCGGGACCCTGAACATGCTGGGTTTTAGCGTTTGGGCACCACGGTACGCCGCAGGTGTAAATAGGAACTGCGCTGTGTGTGCGCGGCTTGGCTCGGTTCCTTTCACACGGCAAGGCACTCAGGCCCCCGGATCGGGTCGGGTCGGGTCGGGTCGTCCCCTCGGTACGGCACGTCGTAGGGGTGGGTCAACTGGCGCTTCGCGCCGGGGAGCTGCCCCGCCTGCGGGAGCTGGAGCTAAGCTTGGGGCTCCTGGGGTACGGCCAGCTGGCGCTCGGACCGGCCACCTCCCTCACCAAGCTCGTGGTGGACGACGTCGAGTACGTCGACGTACGTTACATCGAGGTACGAGGCAAGAGTACGACCTACCAGCGTACGAGGTCATGCGCACCAGGCGGCCGAGGGCCAACCCCATCGGCCCTCATCCGCGCCGTCGACCCAGCGCCTCCCGCCGTGTCGCGCCTTGCCGATTGCGTCATTCCTGCCGTACATTCCCGCCATCTCCCTGCCGTACGTATCCGGCGTTCCGACCACCGCGCGCTGCCGTGCACGCTTGTCGCAGTTGCCGCCCTCCCTGCAGGACCTCCGCCTCATCGCTTGGTTCGGTCTTCCGGAGCTGTACTATTTGGCGGAGGGGCCGCCGCTGTCCACAGCCCTGGCGCGGGCTGCCGCGGGGCGGATGGAGCGGGCCGCGCGGGGCCGCGGCGGCGGCCACGGAGGCGGCGGGGGCGGCGGCGGCGGCAGCAGTGAGGACGACGACAGCGTCAGCGGCGAGTGGCCCCGAGGGTCCGGCGGCGGCGGAGCCGTCGAGACGCTTCTTGGGCTGTCAGGCCTGCAGGTGAGGGAAACCTAACCTCATCGCAAGTAAGATCTTAGTCATTGTAACTGCCGTACGGTCGGCTGTATGCTTTGCCGTACGGACCGACCAGAGCCAGTGCACCGTGAGCGAAGAAGGATGTTTCGTTGTCTGAGGAGGTATATGCGCGGCCTCCCGACGAATGTACATCTTCAGTTCTTTTGACTGTACGGCACATATGTGAAGGCTGTGTCGTACTGGTCTTGGTCATCGGGTTTTGGGCGTCAGGACGTTGCGCCAAACGAGCTTAACCGCGCGCTGGAGGTGGAGGTAGAGCGGCAGCTCGTCCAGCGGCTACTGCCGCCGTTGCGGCAACTGCGCGTGCTACAGCTCAATTGGGACGTGGTGACCCACGGGCCTGTCGCGGCGAGCAGCGGTGGCGGGACGAAGCAGCACGCGTCGGCGGCGGGCGGCCGCGGCAACAGTACCGCTGGTACGGCATCACGGTGGCCGTTTCCGCACCTGCCGCTGCTTGAGGAACTGAACGTTCCTTGGATGCAAGAGGTGCGACGGCGACCGGGGGCGGGGATCCCGCTCTTGAGGGTTTCGGGCAGGGAACTGCAACTTCGGGTGCCGAGTGCGCGCGTGTACGACTGTACGTGTCATCGTATGTGGCCATGTGCGCTTCATGGGTTGCATGGGTGGTGGACGGATGTGTCAGAGGAGACCCCAGAGGGGACCAGAGGAGAATGGCCCCGTGCGGCGCTACACACGCGCCGGCACCCACTGACTGACCCACACACAGCTCTCGGCCCTCCGTCCTGGCTTCCACTCCATGCTCCCCACACCCCCATGCACCCCTACCGCCGGCCACCATCCTCCGCCATCTTTGTCCTCCGCCATCTTTCTTCGCCATCTTTGTCCTCGTCCACCGCCACCCCGGTGTGCCGGGTGTGTCTGGGCCGTTCTCTTCTCAACCCCTGCGCCACTTTACCTTGTCAAGTTGGCATGGACCCCTGCCTGCGGTCTTCCGCGTCCCTCCGGTGTGCAGCTGCCGGAGGAAGACCTGTCGCGGCTGCTGTCCAGCTGCCCCAGCCTCCGCGGCGTGAGCCACGGCAACGGCAGCCGGCGGGCGGCCCGGGGCCCGCAGGGCACCTGGCTGAGGCGCTGCGTGGGGTCCCCTTGACGACCCTTGATGGGGTATGAAGTGGCCACCGGCCCTACCTGCACACAACCTGCAAACACGCGGCGCTTCTGCGAGGGTGGAGTGGAACGCAGCGGTAGAGGTGCGGGGCGCGGACAAGGCAAGCGAGACAGGGGGGCGATCTCAGCAAGGCTGGTGATCTAGCCATGACCAGGACCCGGGGGACGACCCTGAGAGGCAGCGGACGGCGAGGTGGGCAGCGACGGGAGCAGCGCAGCGTGGAGGCAGGCATGGAGGCGGGTGTGTTGCCGGTTGGTGGACAGGACAGGCCGCAGGCTGCAGGATGCATTCCCTGCTGAGGACGGACGGTCCTCGTGAAGGACTGAGGACGGTGGCAGGTACACAACGAGTGAGCGCAGGTTCACATTGGTTGTGTGTGTGTGTGTGTGTGTGTGTGTGTGTGTGTGTGTGTGTGTGTGTGTGTGTGTGTGTGTGTGTGTGTGAATCGTTACATATCTGCCGGGCCGACACTGGCCGGGGGCGCTAACCCGCCCCATACGGGAGACCGCCGAAGCACTTTCCCCCGGATACGGGGGAAAGGGGCGTAAGGGGCCTCTGTCCCCTCGCTCTCAACCTAGGGCGCGTGCCCGATCCCCGAGGATCGGTGACCGCTGTGCCCCCTCAAGGGAGTGGGCGAAGGCCCATCCCGGGCGGTTGTGTGTGTGTGTGTGTGTGTGTGTGTGTGTGTGTGTGTGTGTGTGTGTGTGTGTGTGTGTGTGTGTGTGTGTGTGTGTATCGTTACATATCTGCCGGGCCGACACTGGCCGGGGGCGCTCACCCGCCCCATACGGGAGACCGCCGAAGCACTTTCCCCGGATACGGGGGAAAGGGAGAAAGGGGTGTGTGTGTGTGTGTGTGTGTGTGTGTGTGTGTGTGTGTGTGTGACCGCGTGCCGTTGTGTCGTATCGCATTTGAGCCAGTCGGGGAGGAGGCGGCGCGGCGGCGGCTGGTCCGTCCGTCCGTCCGCTTCCGACCGGGCGGCCGGACGCCGAAGGGATGCAAGCGAGGGCTGACCTGCCCATCGCCTCGGGCTGTTGTCTGCGCGACAGCGCTGCGCGGCGTGAGGCGTGCGGCGCGCCAATCGAAGCGGAGCGAATCGAAGCGGAGCGGAGCGGAGCCCGCGGTGCAAAGCGTCCGAAGTTTTCGGCTGGTGGATGCACGTGCGTGCGCGCGGTGTGCGGCATGGCAACGGACGGACAACTCAACAGGGCCCAACAACCTCTCCATCCTTGGCGCGCATCCCGCATGTGTGTGTGTGTGTGTGTGTGTGTGTGTGTGTGTGTGTGTGTGTGTGTGTGTGTGTGTGTGTGTGTGTGTGTGTGTGTGTGTGTGTGTGTGTGTGTGTGTGTGTGTGTGTGTGTGTGTGTGTGTGTGTGTGTGTGTGTGTGTGTGTGTGTGTGTGTGTGTGTGTGTGTGTGTGTGTGTGTGTGTGTGTGTGTGTGTGTGTGTGTGTGTGTGTGTGTGTGTGTGTGTGTGTGTGTGTGTGTGTGTGTGTGTGTGTGTGTGTGTGTGTGTGTGTGTGTGTGTGTGTGTGTGTGTGTGTGTGTGTGTGTATGCGCGCTTACTGGATGTGTGGCGCTGAGGCGTCGCTTTCCGTCCATCGACCCGGCGATTTGGAGAATTCAGCCCAGACTTGCTGTGGGCGTGCGACGCAACGGCCGTCCGGCCGCGCCGTGTCGTTGCCGCCCTACAGAGGCTGTCCACACCCCTGGGAGAGGAAGAAACGCGGGCGGCTGTCCCTTCTCCTCTTTACTATTAAGGATGTTACAGCGGACCCCGCGGGTCATCGGTGACAGCCGAAGCTTCCTCGCTCACCATCCACCTCCTTTGTGAGACGGAACAAACGACCGCTGACCCACGGTGCGTGCGAAGCAGTTCTCATACCTACCTGTGCGACGCCGCATGATCTGATCTGATCTGATCAATCGCTGGTCGGTGTAGGTGGACTGTCTCATGTCCTCGTTTGCTTCAGCGCTTGGCACACGCGGCCCGCTGGCGCGCGCCTCTCCTGTTTAGGTCTGGCTCCGTCCCTTTGGCTCCCTTTGATTGCGTCCCTTCGCCTTCACCTTTGCGTCCCTCTGGCTCCCAGCCATTGTAACGCTCACTAGCCAGCAATCACTCAGCACATGCATGGCGCTTGATAGCTCGTTGTCACAAGACGTGCGCACCGATCCATCTCGCTGGAGCTGCGCCATTGATTGATCCGACACAGCTACATAACCTACATCGGCCGCTGGCTTCACTGGCTTTGTTCTCCGTAGACGGTCAAGAAACGATCTATGCGTCGATCTGCTGCATGTACGTATAAGCGGAGCGGAGTTCCGTATGTGTGCGTCCTATGCTCCCAATGCTCGTATGTCAGTTCAAAATCATGATCACGTGCGCCTATCGCACAATTGAATTAAAAGTCAAAGAGACGGTATGCAATGCCTCGTCCGGCTCTTTGAATTATTAATAGCTGTGTCACTGCGCAAAGTGCTGTTTTCGCTTGAACGAGAGTGGAATGCAAAAGGACGTCGATTAAGGGTTTTCCGTTGGTTGGGACTGCGTATGCCCAAGCGTCCTACAGAGTTACCGAATGCCCATTTCCCAGGCATTTAGGGGAAATTTGTACATTTCCAAACAACATACGAATTTGCACGTCTGGTTATTATTGTGACAACGAAAGTGTTTAAATTGTTAGTTGGTCGAGTTTGGTGTGCGGGACGATCGGCGGGCTCAATTTTGATCATCACAGCCGGTCGGACGTCTGTCGCGCCCCGCCTTACCCAGCCCAACCCAGCCCGCCAGCTAGGAACACAGCAACCCTCGAACGGCCAGCAACTTATCCTATCCGCAGTCTCACACGTGTTTACAAAGCGTTGGTTTCTTGGCAGAGGTACGCGTATGTACGGTATCAGATACGAATATGCGGAACATCCCCTGCCTCGTTGCTTCCACGAGGGCACCCATCGATCAACGGTGCCTCTCCTACGTCATCTTCCAGCCCGTCGCCCGCTTCCTGCGTACGACACTACCCACTGCACGTACTCATGCGGGCGCCGTCCGGCACCGTCTGTGCGTCCGTCCGTGTGTGCGTCCACATGTAGTCATCTCCTCAGGGCTGGCCTCCACCTCAGCGGCGGCCGCCGGCCCCCGCCGCATCACCGCCGCATCACCGGTTCACCGCCACGGCCGCCGCCAGCACCCCGCCCCACCGCTTCCGCCACATCACCGTCACGGCCACCACCACCACCACCTAATAAGACGCTGCTGCCGCCTCCAGGCACCACGGTCCTGTCACCTCGGCCCCAGGGGCCGCCTCCGTCGCCTCGCGCTGTGATGAAGCCGCCTCCCCGGTCCCCGCCGCCGCAGAACCGCGCCGCCACAACCTTTTTAAGCCGCCACCATCACACGCTCAAGACGCAGCAGTGTTACTTTTGCATTTAGCTGCATTTCTTTCTGATGGGTCGTCTGCAGAAGGACAGCAGCAGGCCAGCAGCAGTGCTCGTAGTGAGGAGACGGACCTGGTCGTGCACATCCGAGCAGGATTGTACTTCGAACTGTGTAACTGCGGCCAAGGATGGCATCAGGACTTTGTGTGCCCCTGTGTACCAGAGCGTTGGCGGCGATGCAGGCCCGTTCAACTGGTCATGCCGGCGAGGCGACATCGGCTTTAGGGCATTGCCATCGCTGGCCCGGGCCGGCCTTCACCATCCAGGTCTGTACGACGGCCACGTAACCAGCTGTTGGCGGGAACGGGGGCGCTGTCGCCATCTCGGGCGAGCAATTTGAGGGGTTTTTAGAAATGTTGGATAATGAAGCGTACACCTTCAGGCCGGAGATGGGATCAGGCTGTGGCTGCGGTGGTGGTTCACGCCTAGTGACGACTCACTCCCCCTGGGCGGGCTTCACCCTTGGCTATGGCTGGTCCCCAAGAACGGAGTGGGTCCCCGGTAGAGTGGGTGCGGGGTGTGCTCCGGTGTGCCACGATGGAGCCGATCCGCGTTTATGCAGTGTGGGCCCTGTGTGGTTAGCGAGGAGGCTGAGGCTGTCACCGATGACCCGAGGGGTCCGTCCATTGTAACGGTCACACACTTGGTAAGGGCTGATGAGATGAGGCGCCTACGAGCTATCTGGGCCCGTTGGAACACGCACCCGGTCCGGGGCTCGGGTCCGCCTTGTAACGGTTATTAGCTTACTACTATATTTGAGTAAACAATGAATTATTCGGTAACTTGATGGCTAAATTGTTGCATATTTGCCGTTTCATAAAATACAGTCATTATCAGAAATTAAATAATGCGCTGAAGATACTTCTCAGTTCTATCGCCTACGCGTGCGCCAGGGCGCGCCTGATGGCGGTTGGTTCTGATTCGATGTGACACAGGGGATCGCTGAGTAAGTTCGCATCCGTCGATAGAACGAACACGACAGCCATTCCATTATCGGTGTCGTGTTGCGACCAATCGACGGATCGATACAGCTAGCTCGCCCGAGGGCCCGCCCAGCCCGCCCCTCCGCGGAAATAGGGATCCATTTAAACCCATATCAAATAAACCTCAAACAACGAACCAAAATTTTCTGAGTCCATATTATACAATATGTGCGCAAGTGGTGCAATGATGCGTTCAAAAGTCGTTTTTTATCCACATTATTGATTGTAAACGTTGCAGACATCACAGCGCAAATCTCGCTTGAAACACATCGAGGCTCGCGCCAAGCCTACTGTACCAACCAGCAACGCCATGCCACGCACACACAGCAAGCTAAGGAAGTAAGCAGGGCATGGAAAGCAACGGCGGGCAGAGAACGCGAAGAGACGCGTAAAAGCTTATTGTTGGGCTTACGTTTTTACCTGATCAGGCCCCTTGATGCTCACGTTAACGGTAGCAGACGACGTCCTTTTGACTGGAATTCAAGTAACCCATAATAGATGTACATCGCTTGTATGTACATATTTGTGATATAACTAAATGTTAATAGATGGGTCATCGCTACAGGCCACCACGCACGCGCCCGCGCGGTTTCCGCCATTTCCCGCCATTTCCCGCGTAGACGAAACTACTGCCTAGCTCGTTACCGCCCGTACACTCTTCCCTTTCAGAAACCGTAGAATCGCAGCGCCTATTTATAGCTCAATCGCTGCGTAATTTGCCGCACATCATTCCATTGTATGCAGTACGCGGTGCGTTATTAGTCGCTCATCAAGCAAGGATTGCTTCCGTCGTCGGTCGTCGTCGCCTCGCTACTGCAGCGGGGCTTTTGCTGCCGCGGGCTGCTGCTGCGGACTGCTGCCATCCAGCAACGAAAACTCCCTGCTGCATGGGCCGCGCCCTCGCTCAACTCGTCCGACAAATGCGTCATCCCGGCAGCAGCAAGAATGACGTCCACAGGCCGACGACGGGTCTCGCGGCGTTTGCCCTTCCTGCGTGGGTTCTTGCCGGTACGTATTATTGCCGTACGTGTGAATGGAGCCCATGCCCAAATAAATGAAGCTTACACACAGACCACATACATCATCACATCTTGACGCGTAGTTAGCCGCCTGGTCATCTGCCCGCGGGTCCCCGACCCCACTGGGCGGTCGGTCCTCCGACACACGGCGGGCCCAGATTCAATTCCCAAGCTTGGGGAGCCCCGTCATACCGTATGCCAGCCATGTATATTTTCAGCACCGCACCCGCCACCGGGCCTATGTGCGTTACGTTACGCACCTGCGCGCATCCATCCATCCATCCATCCACATCGATCATCGATCTATGCAGTAGTAGTACCGTTACAGTGTGGATAGGCTTCCGGGCCCTGTCTGAGGGTTTATGTCGTCGACCTATATGTCACTGCGGCGGATACAAGGACAGATGTATGTAATGTAACCGTTACAAGGTGGACCCGTATCCCGACCGGGTGTTCCAACGGGCCCAGATAGCTCGTCTCATCAACCCCTACCAAGGACTGCGCACCCATCCTCCATCACCCGCGGGGGGGTCACGCAGCCATACCGGCCACTACACCAGGTTACCAGCGCGCCAGGATTGCCTCTCCTGGAAACCGCGCCAGACCCGCCTAATCACACGGCGGTGAGGGGACGGGGATGTGTGCCTGCCGCTGCTGGTTTGTAGGCTGCACACGCCCGGTCATCTCCTACGTCCTACCTGCAGCCGCACATGCACACATCGCATCAGCGGCATCACCCGCCGATTGCTTGCATAACCGGATGTCTGCTGGCTGGCTCTGTCCCGCGGCCTGTTGCTGGACAGTGCTGCAGTCCACCAGCTGTCGGTGTGCAAGTGACCGAGCGACCTCAGAGCGCACCGAGCCTACCTACCTACCTACCTACCTACCTACCTACCTACCTAGCTACCAACTAAACGGCAGCACCCAACCGACCGGACTGCTCCTATACATCCCCATCCGTCTCTGTAATAAATGATTTCCGTCGCTATCTGCCGCTTGCTGGCTCGCGTGCAGCTCTCATCCTTGTGGTGGTCTCATCCAGCTCGGCGGCCGCATCCCCCATCCAGAAGCAGAAGCAGCCGCCCCCGTCACCGGCACCCGGTCTGAAGAGGCCTCCGTCGCCGCCTCCGTCGCCGTCGCCAGCACCAAGGACGCTGCCGCCGTCTCTTCTGATTAGGGGATCTCCACCTCCAAGGAGGACGCCATCACCCGGGCCCCCGGTTTCGCGCCCGCCGCCGTTGTCGCCCAAGCCGCCGCCGCCTTTGTCGCCCAAGCCGCCGCCGCCATTGTCGCCCAAGCCGCCGCCGCCGTTGTCGCCCAAGCCGCCGCCGCCGCCATCGCCCAAGCCGCCGCCGCCGTTGTCGCCCAAGCCGCCGCCGCCGTTGTCGCCCAAGCCGCCGCCCCCGCTATCGCCCAAGCCGCCGCCGCCGCCATCGCCCAAGCCGCCGCCGCCGACGCAGGGGATTTCGGTGCAGTGTTCCTTTTGCCTCGACATTGTGTTTTGGGTGGCGAGTACGAGACGCGCCCCTGCGGCCACGGACCCCGCGGCCGTATCCAAGAGCGGTTGCGATTCGATTGTGAACGAGGTCAAGTCGCACATCAGCGCTTTGTACCGGAGCGTTGGCGGCGATGTGGGCCCGTTCAACTCGTCATGCCAGAGCGGCGACATCGGCTTCGTGGACCTGTCACCGGCCTTCACCATCCAGATCTGTACGACGGCCACGTACCCAGTTGTCGGCAGCAACGGGGGCGCCATATCGGACGAGCAACTCGATGGCTTATTGTCTTTCTACGTGTTTACCTTTAGAGATCGCATGAACGCGCCGTACAACGGGTACACCTGCTCACCCTACGCGGTCCTATTGGAAGCGCAGATTGGGGCCGAGGGGTCATGTGTCTATTACAAGACATCCAACTACAGATGTGGTCATTAACACGGTTAGCTGATATGCAGTACCGTAGTTGCTTGCTTCAAGCGGTGCCATTGTATTATTACATAGTCGTATCCGAGCGACGGCGATACAGCTGTAGGAAGGTAGGTGGGTAGTAGCGGAAGGCAACGGAAGGTGATCGATGGAAGGTAGCGGAAGGTGGACCTGCGCGATGTATAGATAGGTCGATCAGTTGCTGCAATCCGGCGACCAGACGCAGTTTATTTGCTGGGATCTACGGGAGGGCTGACTGGCTGGTGGGTGGATAGGTGGCTGATGCGTGGGTAGCCATGTGGACTTTCCAATGCGATGTCGACAAAAAAGTCGCAATGCCGTACATGGCATTGGGCACGGTTGTGGAATGTGTGGTCAGTGAGGAGGAGGAGGCTGCTCGCGGCTGTCACCCGAGGGGACAGCCGCGGGCTGCACTGTAGTAACGTGATTCATTTATTAAACGGACGGCAGCTCAAGACGATGTACTGGAGAGGGGTGCGCGGGTGCGTGCGTGTGTGTACTTGTAAAGCAGGCGAGCGAGGCAGGCGTGCGTAATATGCGCGGGGCGTAGCAGCAGTGCCCATCGAGAGGGAGTGCGTCTGTGCGTGTGCGTGTGCGTGTGCGTGTGACTTTCATGTACTTGGGTAGTTGCGTGCGCGCACCTATCTAGGGGTACGTAACCTGGATCCGACAGTGCTCGCGTGTTTTGTTTGGGATGTGGCGGTCCCGGGTGTCGGCGGTCGTGATGCAGATAGACTGGGACGACGGCGGATCCTGGCTGTTGCTGCAGCGGGCCTTTACTTTTATTCGATTTGGCCGAGCTTGCCCTACCTCCAAGAGCGAGGTTAGGTGTGTGCGATAGATAAGCGGTGATGAGGGGCTTTGCGTCCGGCGGGCGGCCCGACAGGGGGTGGTTTTTAGCAGCGGCTTGGGGGTTCGTTGCCGCCCCGGGGCTGGGATGGCTGCACCCGCCGTGTGTGTACATGTGGGACCCTGCCTGGCAGCACGCAGGCACCCGCGGCCCGCCCGCGCCTTGCTGCGCGTGCGTGGCGAATGCACCACTACTTGCCAGTCGTGCGTGACTCGCTCAACACGCCCTGATGATCACGATCAGTTATGCGGGACGTAATCCGGCCACCATTGCCGCGCTCGCTGGGAAACGCCGGGAACCTACACCTGTGCTCCTGCTGGCGTTTTTTTTATTTTTTGCGGGCAAAACCGTACATTTGCCCCACAGTAAATTCTGTTGCCCAGAGCGAGGGGGCCTGCGCTGCAGGACTGGGGTGGTTGGTCTAGGATGGTTTGTCCTGCGCCTTCCTTTGGGCCATTGCTGCCTGCTGCCCTTACCGTGCTTGAGGCCTGCTGCCTCCAGCCAGCTGTCTTCCGGGTAGGGTCTATCAAAAGCCGCCAACTGTAACCGTTACGACCAAACGAACATAAACGTTCGGGGGCTTCGGCGCTCTGCCGCTGTGGGGAGCTTCGGCGCTCTGCCGCTGCAGGAATACATCCGCGCACGCTGGGCGTCAGCGGCGGTGCGGTACATGAGGAGGACCCGCCACCAGCGGGCCGCCCCCTGGCAACGAGTCGTGAACACGATTCTAGCGGACGCCTCAGAGGTATGGAAGCCACACATGGTGCTTACGGCAACGGGCGACAGCCCATGGAGAGTGATTCGAAGGCTAGAGCCAGAGGTAAAGCCGGTCGTGACAGTCTCGTGCAGTTCTCGTGCTGGTGCTGGTGCTGGTGCTGGTGCTGGTGCTGGTGCTGGTGCTGGTGCTGGTGCTGGTGCTGGTGCTGGTGCTGGTGCTGGTGCTGGTGCTGGTGCTGGTGCTGGTGCTGGTGCTGGTGCTGGTGCTGGTGCTGGTGCTGGTGCTGGTGCTGGTGCTGGTGCTGGTGCTGGTGCTGGTGCTGGTGCTGGTGCTGGTGCTGGTGCTGGTGCTGGTGCTGGTGCTGGTGCTGGTGCTGGTGCTGGTGCTGGTGCTGGTGCTGGTGCTGGTGCTGGTGCTGGTGCTGGTGCTGGTGCTGGTGCTGGTGCTGGTGCTGGTGCTGGTGCTGGTGCTGGTGCTGGTGCTGGTGCTGGTGCTGGTGCTGGTGCTGGTGCTGGTGCTGGTGCTGGTGCTGGTGCTGGTGCTGGTGCTGGTGCTGGTGCTGGTGCTGGTGCTGGTGCTGGCCTCCACCTCGGCCGCCGCCGCCACCGCCGCACCTGCCGTCCAGAAGCAGCCGCCGCCCCGACTATCACCGCCACGGCCGTCGCCAGAACCCGCCCCACCGCTTCCGCCACCATCGCCGCCACGGCCATCGCCACCAATCAAGAGGCTGCTGCCGCCGTCTCCGAGGACGGTCATGTCACCTCGGCCCCCGGCCCCGCCTCCGTCGCCTCACGCTGTGCTCAAATCGCCGCCCCGCCCGCCGCCGCGTTCAACGACACAGCCGCCGCTGTCGCGGTCGACGACACAGCCGCCGCCGCTGCCAGCCGGGCTGTTGCCGACACAGCAATGCTCCTTCTGCTTCGACATTGTCTTCTATGTAGCGGAAACAGGACGCGCTCCTACAGCCGCCGTTGAACCCCCGGTCGTGTCCCCGAGCGCTTATGAGTGGATTGTTTATGCGGCAATGGATGGTGCCAGGGCCAAGTACCAGGCTATTGGCGGCGACGTCGGCCCGTTCAACTCGTCATGCCAGCGAGGCGTTCTCGGCTATGAATTGCCGGCCTTCACCATCCAAGTCTGTACGACGGCCACGAACCGCTACGTCGAGCGGTGGATCTCCCTGATGACTCGGATATGTTCGGAATCATGCTTTTGTTTGACCAGTGCAAGCTTGGTCATTTCTTATATCAGGTGCAGAAGTTGCGGAAGGAAAAGCTGCAGAGATGAGAGACTCAGCTACCTTTTGTTCTTTTGATCTTTTGTGCGCCCTTTGACGGATGACCGTTGTGGGGGAACACATGTTTATAGCCGTAAGGCCTGTACAACATGTAACAACCAACCAACCAACCAGCTGTCGGCAACAACGGTAGCGCCATCTCTGACGAGCAACTCTGGGGGCTGATGAGGGGGCTGTTGCTGCAGGCAAAATATCGCATGGACCCTATGTATGCAGCTTACAGCAGGCCGTGCGGCGGGAACTACTTCGTCCGATTGGAAGCTCAAATCGGAACCGAAGGGTCGTGCATCCATTACAGTGCCAACGAAGGTGATGCTTGTCGACGATCTCCGTCGATATGCGATATATGCCGTACTTTATTCACACCGCACATATATACTTAGATGACAACTGAGCGAGCCACCGGGGCAAGCAACATATTACATGACCCGCGGTGTCCGCTGTAACATCCTAATAATAATATTACAAGCACGGCATAGGCTGATGCATGGTTAGTTGGCAGCTTGGCACTGGGCATCAGTCTCGCACGCAGGCAGGGTTGCGCTGGACGGAGACACTCCGTCGCTCGTAAACCGGACAGTGGCTAGGGACGGTGCACGATATGTAAGGCGGGCGGGCAGCCGGGCACGTGTGGTTGGAGGCACCATCATCAAGCGGACGGCGGCAGCTCGGGAAGACCTAATAGAGAGGTATGCGTGTATAGGTATGTGGCGGGTGCCTAGGTGCGTGCCTAGGTGCGTGCCTAGGTGCGTGCAGGCACCCAGGGGTCCATACGCGCGCGGGGCATGGATCGGACAGAGGTGGTGAATGTGCTTATTTGGGATGTGGTGGTCCGGGATGTCGGCGGTCATCAGCCAGCAGACAATGCATGCGGATAGCCGACCGGGCTGTTCCCCAAGAACAGGGTGGTCCCCCGGTGGAGTGGGTGCGGGGTGTGCGTGTTTTGGTGCGTTGTATGTGCAGCCTGTCCGGTGCTCTACGGACACGTGCAGTCGTCTTGATTGCAGTGTGTGGTGAGGAGGCTGCGGCTGTCACCGATGACCCGCGGGGACGGCGGCGGACCCTGGCTGCTGCCGCAGCAGCCCTTCGACTTCGATGTGGCCGAGCGACCTGCCCTACCCACCTTCGGGAGCCCCGGTGCGTGCGGTAGGTAAGCGGTGATGAGGGACTTGCTTCCGGCGGGCGGCTCTACAGGGGTTCTTTTTTTGGCGGCGGCTTGGGGACTGCCGCCCCGGGGCTGTGATGGCTGGACCCGCGTGTTTAGAAATGCAACCCGCCCGCCCGCCCGCACCACATGCACCCATGTGTGTGTGCATGTGGGACCCTGCCTGGCAGCACGTAGGCACCCGCGACCCGCCCCTTGCTGCGGGTGGCGAATGCACGACTTGCCAGTCGTGCGTGACTCGCTCAACACGCCGTGAAGACGACGTTCAAAAATGCCGCGAGACGTAATCCGGCCGCGATTGCCGCGCTCGCTGGGAAGGGTCACCTGTGCTCCTGATGGCGGTGCCTGGAATGTTCTGGATCACAGACCCCGCGAATTCTTTTCCCTGGTCCCTGGAGAGAAGGGGGCATGGGCTGCTTGGGCTGTCTACCATCGCTGCCGCGGCTGACAGCTGGCGGTGGCGGAAGGTGGGCCTCGTCTCCATTCGCGTCGCGGGCCTCTCGCCCCGGGCTGCCGTCTCATCTGGGGTCCTCCTTGGATGGCCTTTGGCCTACCCTTCCCCTGGACCGTTGGAGCAGAGTTGCGGGACGGGGGTAGGTGGTCTTTCCCCGTGTCTCCATCCCTTCATTTGGGTCTATTGGTTCGGTCAGAGCGAGGCCCGTGTGGTCCGCTGGCTATACCTAGCCTCCCGTTACGGTTCTGTCGCAGCCGTAGTAACCACTGTAATTATTACTACCAAGTACGATACGAAGTGCGGACTGCCAATGCACCTACCCTGGTCTCCACCAGCATAAAACTCGCGGATGCGAAGGATCCTTCTGGATGTCTGTGTTAAGGGATTGCAAACAAGCAGTCCGTCGCTAGTGCGCATACACAACAGCCTCCACAACAGCGCCTCCGTGCTTTCTTGCTCCGTGACCCCGTGTATGCCAACCGTACTGCCACCGTTACCTCACATACGGACACCGCCTGGGCCGTGGATCCATGGGTGATGATAAGGGTGAGGGGTCACCCAGACACCATCCAGGGCTAGATCGTAGCTCAAGGCCGCCGTGCGAACGACACCGCGGGCCCACATGGAAACAGCGTGTACAACATCTTAACAGTACTGCAACCCTTGCGAGGACACCATCACGGCGCCGGCCCACCTAACATCCTGCCCGCCGACTACCTGACAGGTAGCACGCCGCTGGCGACACGTACGCGCTTGACAAATATACGGAAGACCTCCGGCAATCATTTATTGGAAATCGCGCCGGCCGGTCCGTCCGCAAAGATGCAAAGCAGCTACCGAGTCGGCGCGTCGGCGCCGAAGGACACAACTAAAAGGTCCATCGGGCTCGATCCGACGCATGGGTCCCTCAGGCCCATGGGTCGCTCAATTGTTCGACTCCGCGGCTGTGGCCACAGGGACCAGGGCGGGCGCAGATGCGGGCGGCGGCAGCACCACCGCGCACAGCGATGTCCTGCAGGCGGTGTACGGTAAGAGTAGTCGTACAGCGTGTACGGTATTAGTAATACACGCTCCGTGACGAAAACGGCGATAGGGTGCGGCAGCCGAGCGCCGATGTCAGGCAGCTGCTGCAAAGCCACATGGGCACCAGACAGTGAGTTCCGAACTCCGGAAAGGCCTCCTCCTTATAGGGTAAGTATATGTGCGCCTGGGTTCGGTCAGTCGGGTTTCTTTTCTACACGCATGGACGCCCCGCACATCGATGTGGAACGTGTCCCTTTCAACTTGTAGCTTATTTAGTTCATCGCCGGTCCTGCGACCCATCCCTCGTCCCAGTTTGTCCCACTCTGTCATTCTCTGCTGGCTGGTTGTTCTTCTAGGGTCCCAGCTGCCAGCTAGCGTCCCTGCTTGCTGGCCTTGCGGCCATGAGGCCAGCCATCCGGACAGAGGATTCCTGTCCCCGGTCATCACCCTAGACCCCACATAAGGGATACCCAACACAAGAGAGACAACGCATACGGCCCACCTGTAGCGGCCAGTGGAAACACCGCCCTCGTCCTGTCACACAAGCCATACGGCGGGAGTACGGGAATGAAGCCGTAAGTCGCAGGCAGTCAGGGATTGGACGGCCGCAGGGAGTGGACAGTGGGGGGAACGGCAGGCGATTAAGGCGTGTGGCGGCACCACCACGCAAGTGCACGTACGCGTCCTCGCCCCCCCTCGGGCGGGCAGAGCTGGTCAGCTGGGGCCGCTGGGGGTCACTCGGGCAGCTGGGGCAGCTGGGACGCTCCGCCTGGACCTATGACCTGGATGGCATGCCTGGCGCTCCAGCTATTTGGCACTTTTGCTCAGTCACTTCTGCTGTTCAGTCACTCCTGCTCAGTCAGGATTTCCTTGGGTCGCTTTCCATCCGCCACTTGGACGTTGGGTCACCAGTTGGACTTACCGACGCGGTGGAGAGCCGGGTGCTGTACGCCACGTAGACAATCGTACGGCGCTCCGCGTCGTAGATGCGTCGTACCCGCAGCGTCTGCAGCGCGGCAGCCACACATCCAGCGTCGGCACGACGGCGTAAGTCGCCCAAATGGCTACCCGTGCCGAGCAGATTCCCCGCCGCACCCGAGAGCCCTCCTCTATCTACCCACCGGCACTCGATTTTTGCGCGAGTCCCCCAGCACCTCCATTGCTCTGATCCCGCCTCACAAGTCCCTATATATCCTCGCCCTGATGCTGGCTGGCTGGATGAAAAGCAACGTCACAGGCCGCAGGCCCGCAGCTCGTTCCTCGTCCGACCTTGTTCTTGAAGAAGTTGAGCCCCTTCTGCTCGCTGAAGACCTCCTGGCCCTCCGAGGAGCTGATCCGGGCGAGGTCCTTGATGTTGACCGGCCCCGTCAGCGCGCACGTGAGGGAGGCCTCTGCGGTCAAGGCGCCGTACAGTCGTACACTCGTTCGTGCAGTCCTCGAGATCGGCCCTTGCCTCCGTGCCGGAATCAGATGCAGCAAAGGTCCACATAAATCCACAACAGCATTCTGATTATGCTGCAGTCGTGCCATGCCATTGATATCTTGTATGCACGAACGAATGAACAAATGTTACAGCGAATGAATGAATGTTACCACAGAAAGGAATCATCGTGGCCTACACGTAGTGGGGACCCGGCGAGGCCACCATTCGTGTGTGACGCTTTTGCAGTACCGGATAGCACCTGCACCCTGCACGAGAAACACTCACGACCGCTGTACGACCTACGTGACGGGTCGGAGAAGAAATCCTTGGCGAGCTTGTCGACGATGTTGCGTTTGAAGTCAGAGAAGTAGATGGTGATGCCCTGAACTGCGGGGCAGAAAAGTGAGAAGGGCCGCCAGTGAAGTGCGTTGCTGGAGGGCTGTGCATGCGGTGTGGGCTGGAGCGGACTTCAGAGCACCTCCAGGCTGCTTGCAACCGACTCGCGGGCTCAAACCCTGGAGCTGGAAAGCCGGTGCCTACAGGAGTTAGGAACTTTGGGGGTTTAGGGCTGCCGTGGAAGTACGACCCAGATGGGCGCGGGGCGTGGATACCACGTGGCATATTGAGAAGGGCGGCATGGGCGCCGCCGAGGGCCCAGCGCAGCTCACGGTCACCACACAGGCATGCGTTCAAAGGGGTTTCGGACCTCATATCAACCCATCGGCCCATTACCGTATGTGGGGTCCTGGCGAGAGCCCCAAAGCGGAGTCGACCCGACCCCGCACGGTGTTTCGCATCCGCACAAAACCCGTGCTCGTCCCCGCTGCCACACGCCGCCAGGTTCCTGGGACGCTCCCAAATCAGTGCCAACCGCCGTATACCGCGGAGTGAGTAGTACGGAAAACACCATTCTCTACTGGCCGTACAACCGCGCGCTTACCCTCGGGGTCCTCCAGCGCAGTGATCTCCACCGTGTCCTTGAACAGCAATCCACTCGCCGCGAACTCGGCCACCGTGTCTTTGCTGCTCGCGTGAGCCATGCCTGCGGTCAGCCAATAGGGGGGAGGGCGGAGGTCTTGGAAGGTTTCTGGTCGTTGCTGCGTCACATTCCTGTGTGTTGGACACACTGGCAGGCGGTCACGGTTGCGCCCGTGCCGGGAAATCGCAGGCTGGCCGAATCGCCTGGAAGAGTCTCACATAATTTTTCCTGCCTGCAGCGCTCAGCTGTTCGGCTTGCTTAAAGGGAGGAATATGCTTGAGGAGTCGAGGCGGAGCCCGGCGCACCTGCGTCGAGCATCAAAGAAGCGCCAGCGAGGAACGCCGCGGTTGACGCGCTGGTGCTTGTTTGCCGTGCGCCATCCTCTTTCGGTGCGGCCCGACAAACGGTGATCGCTTTGGGCTGTGCTCTGCTGGTCGTGCGGTTGGACCGCACGACTGATCGACTCCCTCTCGCACTCAGCATCATCAAAACAAATGCTCTCTTCCCAGTAATATAAAATTAAAGAATAACTAGCAATGTTGATGGCAGCAAATATGCAAAGCAGAGCAATTCGCTCCGAGACCAAAGAACTCCGGCCTTTTGAATCGCGAACCCTTACATGATAGCCAACGATATGATCGTCTAAGAAAATAAAACACTATATAATTACAACTCGCAACATTCAACATTGTGGACGCGTATTACCACTTTTAAATGCGATTTATTTTCATATCAAAACATTTGGGTACTGTCACGCTACGGTATGATGGCTGAACGACAATAACACTTTGGTTTGCAAGAACTGCGGCTCTAGACTTGTCTCGTGGGAAATGATTGTACTCTAGCAATTGACAAAAATCCGATTTGGTAGCATAACATGAGCGGCCGAGGCGGCGGTCGAGGTGGCTTCGGTCGGGGCGGCGGCCGAGGCGGCTTCGGCGGTCGCGGGGCAGCAGTCGGCCCGGTCGCACGCGATGAGGACGGCAACGTGCTGCCCTCGGCACCTTCTGGACCACCGCCCTTGTTCCCGGTAGGTGTGTCGTACAGCGTCTGCCAGTGCCCGGGGGCATACCCGTCGGGCGGTCTTCAGAGGGCGGGCCTTCAAAAGGGCGCCCTGCATGACAGCACTCCCGCTGCAGCATTGTGTTTCAAACGCACGGCGGCCATTACACCTGCAGCCGGCTGAGCACATGGAGCCGCGCGTTTCTGTCTCCCTCCCTCAGTGCTCGAGCCGTGGGGCTAAGGGGTGCAGCAGCACGTTTCAGGCGGCCATCATTCTTCTTGGCACGTTGCACACCAGGTCGCGTCTGGTCGGGTGGTCCTCATTTCGGAACACTCCCTCGCTCCAACTTTCTCTTTCGCGCTTTTCCTCCGGTGCCTCTTTGATCCCTCATGGCCTGCTCGTCACCCATGAACGCCCCCGTTACACCTCTCACCTTCCCACCTCCTCACGCTTCTTATCCGCCGCCCTCCTCCTCCTCCTCCTCCCCAGGAAATAGAGCTGCCGGAGCACCCGGACATCACAGCCCGCGACAAGATGCTGCTGGTGCGGTGGAAGGAGTGCGCCCGGGAACGGGGACGGCGCAGCGGGGCCTGGGCCTGGGACGGGACCACGGCGGGTGGTGCGGCAGTCTGTTTCAGAGTGGGCTTTCGGCGGTCATGTTGTGCACTCCTTAAAAGCATCGATGCACCTCTTGGCCGGGAAGCCAGGATAGGGTACGGACATGCCCGGCTGGCCTGGGTTTCTTGTGTATCCGGCCCCCATCCCCCCCGAATGCGAGGTGCAGACAGACTTTTTGAACTGTGGCACGTGCTGCCGTGCAGCTGTACGGAGGCGGCATGCTAGCGGTACAGATCACATGCCTGACCCGTGGGTACATTTACGGGAGTTCCGCAAGTCAGCCCGTGAGAGGCTCAGACCTGGGACCGGGCCAGTGCACGTCCGCGCCGCCCCTTCCAGGGCCCCGCACGGGTGTTTTCTTCACGGACCCCCTTCCTCCCCGCCTCACGGACCCCCTCCCTCCCCGCCTCATGACCCCCTCCTCCTCGCCTCACGGGCCCTATGCACCCCCGGCAGCTCCGGCGGTTCGAGTTGACACACAGATCAAAGACGTCGCCGTACTATCTCGAACTGCCAAAAGCACATGAAGGTGGGTCAAGGAGGCGTGGTCCCCCGGGTTATGCCACGACGGACCCGGCAGGCGGGAGAAAAGGAGCCCGGGCGTGGTGGAGACTTCAGCGTGCTGGAGCCGTACGCACGACGTGCTTACCCGTACTGTACGGCAGGAGCGGGCCCTCCTGGGTCTCTGATGGGCATCAGCAGTGTGGCCAGTGTCTCAACCCCGCCTTGCAACAACCACCGCCTGGGCCCTGGGGTGTGAGAGCCAGGTTCCACCATGCAAACGCTTTATTCAACCATCAACTACCAACAGGCAACCAACTCAACAGACGCAGCACCAGCAAGACCGTTGCAACCCGACGCACGATACATCTAGATGAGATCTCTCCTCCACGGGATAGCCGGTGCGGCAGCAGGGAGTTGAACTGCCTGCCGAGACGCCCTGGCCGGTCCCCTGTTTGGGGACTCTCGCACCTCCCGCCGCCTATACCTTCTCGGACTCAGTCGATGCCCCGTGCCGCCGCCGCCGCGCACGCGCGCGCGTGGCTCCTGCCGCATCAACCCTCCTGTGCCACAGAGACGGGCACGTTGGACGAGGGCTTTGATCCGTACAAGCAGGCGGCGGCCAAGGAGGCCGGCGCGGCGGGGACCAGCTCCGGAACCAAGCGGCCCCGCCCCCCGCTCTCGTCCGTCATGACGCTGGTGGCCGACTACTTCCCCGAGGATCTGTACTCATCCAAGGAGATGCGGTGGGGCGCGTGTGTGTGGAGGGGGGGCTGCCGCGGGCTGTCATGTCCCCCCGGCATGGGCCATGCCTGGGCGGTTTCCATTTCAATCCCCGCATGGGTCGTGTTTGGGCGGTTTCCATTCCAATCCCTGCATGGGCCCGGCCCAGCACCGGCGCTGTGCGATACCTCACACCTCGCGGGATGCCGTCTACCGATGCGCGTGCCCTCCACGACCGCATTCCCTTCGCATTGCCCCCTACCCTTCCTATGATCGGGCAGTCCGCGCCACCACACATGTCGGCACAAACTCCTATGCCGCCGCTATCTACCCTTGAAACACTGCCACAACACGATCCCTACCTCGCAGGGCATCCCGGCTGCAGACCCTCAAGGGCCAGGACTCGTACTTTCGGTCCCAGAGCCGGATGGACGACCCGACGGGGTTGCGGCGGCTGGAGCACCTGGCAAAGATAGAGAGCGAGAAGGGGGACGGCGAGGGGGACGGCGCGGGCGCGGCGGGCGGCCGCAAGGCGGGGGCGGAGGGCGAGGAGGAGGAGGGCGCTGCGGAGGAGGAGCTGCGCGACACGGATGAGGAGGAGGACATGGAGGACGACGATTACTACCAGGTGAGTACGGCAGGCAGTGGAGGGACGGGGCGTCTCTCCTCGACCTCCTCCTCCTCGGGTGCCCGTGTTCTGTGTTGCTTCCGACTCCCCACTTCCATGACACATTCAGGAGGCAACACACAACAACCTTGCAGAGGCACAAAACCCCTTGCGAATGAATGGTATCGCATGTATTACGAATCGCAAACAACATGACGCGCGCAACCAGCACCCAACCGTTGTACGGTGTTGTGAACCACGCACATCATAATGATACACACACGCACACACATGCCACACATACATGCCATGCATGTGCGCATGTATCGAGAGACACGACCGTGATGTCCCCTGGGTCTGCAGGGTGAGCACTTCGACGACGATGAAGGCTACGGTGACGGATTCGACGACGGAGGCGACGAGGGGCCCGTGTACTAGTCGGGCTTGGACGCATCGTGTCCGTTCTCGCGGGCGCACATCGCGACCCACGGGTCACTGCGCATCACCTAGCCTCGCCCTCAAGCCACGCGCGCGCAGCTCTGTAGCCCTGAATACGAATAGTAAGGGTTACAGTGGGCTCCAGACCGTAATAGCCAGGAGGTTGGAGTCTGGCATCATGTTGCACGTCGAGCCAGGGTGTCCAGCGCCCTCTCCCCGGCGGCGCGACGCTGGAGAGGGGCCTGGGGGGATGGCTGCGGAGCGGCCTCGGCGGCGGGGGGCACGATCGCAGCGGCGATGCCCGGAAGGGCCCCCGTGGCCCGATTGCTGGTCTTGGTTGATCCCCATAAGACCTTTTTACTTCGCGTTTCTCCGGGTCGCTGACCTGTGTACTTTTGGACGTTTGACGCAGCAAGATAAGTGTTTTGTGACGTTAACGGACGCTTGGTTTGAAGAGTTGAGAGGAAGCCACCGATTTGGTAACATTGCTGACCGGGCCGTTTTGGACCGCCCGGGCGGGTGGGAGGTGTGACCATGTACGGCGAAGGCAAGTGCCATGTACGGCACCGTACCACCTTGACATGTCATGGCCCCTATGTGGCGCCACAAGCTGGCATGGCATAGCAAAGGCCGGAATCGGGGTCCGCTGTGTCACCGGCATCAGTCTCACCATCGCCTCTCCCAAGCCACGCCGCTGATGATGTCATCCGGAGTCTGATACCGCCGATCGCACAGCGGCAGGACGTCCATATTGGCCATGCACGGATGCTGAATGTTAATGAATGCGGTGTTCGGATGCCTGAGTCCTACCCTGTCACGACCGCGTAAGACAAATCCAGCCATCATTGACACCCAACTCACAGTGAATCCCTCTTTGCTCAGACGGGTGCGCTAGAAGTCAGCCGTACTGCCGTACAACCCATGCCAAGGTGGCATTAATTATTTCAGCGTGTGTGGCTCCTCTTATGCCGCCCGGACTCGTATGCACGGCCCCAATTTCAGCAGGACAGCAGGAACAAACAAGGTTTAGTCCTAATCACCGCGAGCGTGCGCTGCATCACCCGATCCGAGGGCGCGTCCCGTCAAACATGTCGATTGCAGACGCGGACATTCGGACATTCCGTTGCTTCCACTCGGGGCACGCGACGTGCCGCCCCTCACGCGCGGCCACAATGCAAGGCGATGTTGGCGGCAAGGCGACGTTGGCAACTTGGCATATCCTCGATGTATCGTCGTCATGAACACGCTGTACAAGCAGCGGATCCCTGCTGACTCTGTAAGTCTTCACCACCCCGGGCCGCTGGCCTCCTGGCTCGGTGTCTGGGGGCAGACGGAAAATCTCACTACCCATTGCATCCACCGTAACGCCTGACATTGTGAGCAGCCAATTAAGCATCGGTGTCCGCGATGGCGCCGCACAAAAGATTGAGAGCCCTCCGGCTGCCGGCCTCATGCTGCCGTAACCAGGCTCGTACCGCACGTGCCTCACCAGCAGGCCACTTCCTCCGCCCATCCGTGTTGTGGACGATGGACCGACGCGTCCGGCTTCCTGTGGTGGCGCGACACCCACTGGCCTCGCCGGTATAGACCAGCACCCAGCTGGAGTCTGCCTGGACGCCCTCTGCGCGGAGGGCAGCAGTCCCCTCCAGGTAGAGAGAGAAGCCAGCCGTGGCGCAGCGCACCAGCGCCTGTGGCCCACAGGCCTGTGCGCCGGATGGATGCGACCACGCTGGGTGTGGGCCGCGCGCTGGCTTGACACCGATCACCGCATCTCAAGGCCTGGGCAGCCTGGAGATGAGCGGACCGCCCTTCCCCGACTTCAACAAGGTTGCGATGCGCTGGTCGCGGCGCTTGTAGTAGTCGGGCAGCGTGCACGGCAGCACCGAGCAGTTGGGGTGCGGCGCCATGAAGTAGCTCGAGTCGGGCGACAGGCCCGCTGCGAGCCGCTCCTGCGCGACACCACCGCGGCGGAGCGTACACATGACGTCTACCGGGTACCGGGTATACATGTACACTAACCGGAGCAGTAGGGTCCACAGGATGCCGCCCACGCACAAACACACCTACCCAACCACCCACCCACTGTTGGCTGGTTTTCCTCTCACAAGCACGCACACCAGGGCCGGTACCTACACCTACGCACCTAGCCATTCCGGGTAATATGCTCCCTTCTGGGTGGGTCCTGTTGTCCCTTCCCGCTGCGTGTGTCCGAGACCGCGTACCGCCGCGCGTCCTTTCCTCTCCGCTACGTTGCAACTCAGATGGAAAACCAGGACGCGCCTCCGCGCATCTCTGGCTGCCCGGACGTCCCGTGGGCTGTTCCCTGTCCGGACGCTCAAAGCCGCAGCCCCAGCGGCGGTCACAACAGCGTCAGCCGCACCTGTATAATCATACCCGTCATGCTGCTTTCGCCGCTGCCCATGAACGCCGTTGCCTCCGCCGCCACCGCCTCCTCCACCATGGCCAGCAGCGAGAAGGACAGCGGCGTCTCAAGCGGCTGGGCGGCCGCCCGGATGCTGGCGTTCAGGTCGGACATGTCGATGAACAGCGGCTGGATGCCGACGGCCTGCAGCCCACCGGGCACAAGGCGGAGACGCGTTCACGGAAGGCATGCCACATACCTCGCGTAGCTTGGTGCGTGGGCAATACCGTGCTTCTCGTGTCTTTCGCAGCCGTGGCAACGCCATACAAGAAGGCACGCAGGTCCAGCTTCACGGGCTGGCGGTCCGCGATGCCCCCCCAAAAAATACGACCAGAACACAGACGAAAAAGGGGAGCGGCTGCACGCAAATCGAGATGAAAAATATCACGAAAAAATATTAATGATCACAACAACAATAATGGTAGTAATGATGAAATATCAATATGGTGAAATATGATTAAAAATAATAATAATAATTATTATTATTACTCGTGCTGACGCTGCCGCCTCCTCAGCCTCTCGGTGCGCACAGCATGTCTCGCTGCCCCTACGCCCCTTCCGAGGTGGCAACGGGATATCCGCAGAGACACGTGTCATCGCTCCCAACCTCCAAACTGTACACCTCTGTCCACAGACTGCACGCCCCTCACCATCCCTGCCCCTCCGCCCAACCCCGCGCCCAGAAGCCCACGCACTGCAGCCCAACCCCAGACCCGCACCCTGCAGCCCACACCCCGCATTACATACGTCCCCGCAACACGCACATTCGCGTACCGGTCCACCCGGCCCACCCGGCCCGGCCCCACCTGAAGCATCTTGCTGACGCGCGGCCGGATCAGCGGGTGCGTCATGACAAAGACGGTGCTAATGTTGTACCGCTCTTGAAGCGCACGCAGGTTCGGGGCAAGCCTGTGAAGCACACCAGCCGGGACAGACAACCCGCAACCCACCACGCCATCCAGGGTCAGAGCCACCACCGCGCTGGACTCACGGCGCATGCCAGCCCGTTTTGCATGTGGGCGCCGCCTCTGCACCGCTGGGAAAACCCAGTCTCGGCAGCCGAGGTCATGGGTGGACACCGACTGAAGCCCCATGCAAGGTAAAGTGCACACGCCTGTCCGTTCATCATGGGCCCGTTGCAGGTCGGGGCCCCATGCACGCTCCCGGTCGTTGCAGTGCAGTATCACAGCTGATGCGGTAGCGAGGATCCCCACCAAAGATCCCGACCTGCTGTACATGTAGTCGGTACGGCAGATCTTCGTCATCTCCGCTTGGTCCAACTCCTCCGCGGGGGACTGCCACAGCTTGACGCAGTCGTCAGGCATGGGCCGGATGTGGCTGCGGGTGGGGGGAGCGGTGGAGCGTATTCCTCTAGGGTATTCAACGGGGACGTGAGATACGGCAACAGAGATGATGCAGGTTTCACTTGGGGCATCAACGATCGCGCGTGGAAATAAACGTGCGGAAGACCGTCGAGGTCATGCGGCGCTGTTATGAATAGCAGGGCTCAGGGGCACACATCCGGTGATGCAGAGTGGATTTTCGGGCTGTCTGTGTATGCGGTGCATGTCGGGGGATGCACGCCGACCACCGGCCGCTGTCATGCGCGGGGCAACGAGTTCCACCATGGTCCCTTCGAAGGACAGCGTGGATTTCCAAACCAAGCACCAGCCCAGCGCAAGCTGAAGGATATGCACCCGGCACAACGGCACATCCACCCGGCGCCGGATCTTACGCTCGCCATGGTCCGTCCCCGGTGCCGGGGCGTACAAGACCCACGTTGCTAAGTAGGGCTTATTTGTCCCGATGACCCTCCGGATGTACGCCTTGGCCAGCTTCACGATCTGCGCGACCAGGAACAGCAAAGGTGCAAGTTCGGTCCATCTGTGCTCCTCCGCAATGGGTTAGTTACGCAGCGCCATCAGGGCCCAGGGCAGGCATCACACGACCTCCCCCCTCATGCATTGCCTGCAGTGAGATTGGCGATGAAGTATACACAAAGATCACACGTCTTCTCCCCTCCCAACACGTGGTGCCGCTCAGCTGTGCCTTTCCCGAAATTCCACAGCAACGCATTTGGGCCCCAGTGGTCCCTTGCGAGTGTTCAAACGGACGACGACCAGTAGCAGCTGCCGATGGTGCGCCCTATTCAGTAAGCGCGCGCCCACCGACGAAGCCACGGCCTCCACCTCACTTTATTTGATTTGCGCAGCAGCACGCTCCTCTCTTTGTACGCCAGGCAGCACATGTCAGGGCCGCAATCGGATATGAGCGTGCCCGCCAACTTGTGAGTCTGCAGCGCAAAGTCGTCATAGCAGAGCATGCCCACGTACTGGTACGGCTTCAACAGCTCCCGCAGCTCGTCCACCTTGTCTTGCCTGGCAGACAGCACGTGCACAGCACAGTGCGGCGCAGCGTCGCACCGCATGCAGGGCAAGAGGGCCTTATAACCTCATGCTTTGTGGCACACATGGGAGCCAAGCAGGCGCGGCGTACTGTCCACTGTACTCCTCGAAACCCTGACTGGTTGGGTCCTGGTCCCGCACACGTTCTTTGCATCACCCACTGATGCCAACTCTGCGGTGTGCTCGCGGGTTACGACCATACCTACAGCCCCTTGTAACGCTGGCAGGGGAACGAATCCACTTCTCCTCGCCCGGCGCCTTCAAACCCATGTCCCGGACCATAGCGTTGACCTGCGAAGTCGAACATCATAAATGATAACAACACAAAGACAGATTGTGGTGGATGACATGACAACGGTAATCACCGGTGGGAAGTCTTCATCCCTGAAAAACACGATGGCATCAAGTTTGCCATTCCAATTCTTCCGCAGGTCCTCCAGCAAGATGTACGGCGTCCTCGAGCGAGCCAGAGCCTCAAAACTAAAAAGTTCCCTGCTCAACATTTCGTTGACACCTCCATCGCTGAATTTGTGCTCCATAATGTTGGGAATCACTGCAACGGACCCAGGCACTAAGTGCGAGAGCGAGATCGCTTCCTTGATTTCCGTAACTTGATTATTAGGTCCATGCCAAAGTATTGGAATGATGAAAAGTTCATCCCGGGCGTGTCGACAATTCGCAACGAAGAGGAGATGACACAATGTAATCAAGCGTGACAGAGTATGCATACTGACGTTTACATTCAGGCACCAGGCCTTGGAGAATATCCAACTTGCAATTTCAAATGCTAACCGAATGTCGTACTATATGTGCGTCAGCTCTGCAGACGTCCTGGTCCGGTCGCCCAAGACTGGCGCAGCCGAATCACCAACTTGCCGGCCGCGTGGCCGTGTTGGCCTGGTGGTGCTTTAACCGTATCCTCATCCGTAAGCAAGTCCAGGTCCAGCCAGCACATCACTCCAGCCGCCCTTTGGGCCCATCCAAGAGTGCGGCGAGCACCCGTTGCATCCGAGCGCTGCCGCGGGTTTCTCCATGCACAATGTGTTGTGAGGACGCGTCGGCGAGGTCCACCATAACATGTAACATGAATCCAACGGGCTGCTCCCGCTCGGCAGCAAGCCGCGCGCACGCTGTTGTGCGCCCTTGAATGCGCAGGTGGTATCAATGACACTGTCGTGGCCGCCCCAACGTTGCGCACAGCAGACAGCAGTTTCCGTGGCCGCTGTCATCCACGCGCGCTCGCGTGCAGGTCCGAGCCCAAGCGGCCCTCAGCATACCCTCACTAGCGCTGGCCTCGGCCCCCACTCATGACACAACCTCGACAAACAAAGAAAAGTGACGACGACCGCCAGGGTGTGCCCACTCGCAACCAAGGCGAAGCTTGATCCGGTGCAGTACGCGCACATGTCCCGCCCCCGCTTGTTTTGAGACGACTCCCCACTCCAAGGTCGAAACCGGTCCAAGCCTAGCCCCGCACCGCAAGTCCGAGTACTCTCCGCCTCTCTGACGTCGTCGCATGCCAGAGGCCTGCGTGCTTTCCCCAGCTGCCTGCGCAGCCCCTCAAGCACCCATCGACTGCTCGGGAACGGCGGCCGTAAAAACTCATCCAGGCCGCCTTCGGCGTCCGCGTTCTATAAATTCGTGAGTATGGACAAGACAGCTTCGAAGCACATCGGCAGCAGAGATTCCGCTCCCGGACATAGATAAATCACTCCAAACTCCCACATCCCACATCGCGCCCGCTTGAGGGAGAGCAGTTCTTCTCAGTCCGCGCCGATCTTTCCGGCAACTGCCGCAAGAATATCCTAGATCATCGGATGTATCACGTAAAACACTGTCAGACGGTATATGATCTGCGGCAGCCGGTAGCAGCCGCAGTAGGTACAATGCAGACCTGACCCGTATGATCGCACTAACTTAACGGAAAAACTGTCAACGTCTTTCCCGACCCCAACCAGATGGACGGGCGGGCACACACACAGACGCGCACTTCACACGTGCGCTTTCGCCCAGGCTTGCTGGGAGGGCGGGTATGCATGCCAGGGGTGCGCGTCACCCGTGCGTTCAAGCGCGCGGTGGAGGCGAAGCGAATCTGCCTCCACCGCACTCCGTAGCGTGAAGTAAGCCGTATTCCATGGTGCAGGCTCTTCCGCGATGCACAAAACTGACCTGGTCCCCGCTTCAAGCTTCCCCGCAGCACACCCTGCGGACCCGGAACACAAGAGTGCGGCACCCTGCCTGCCCGCTTGCCGCCAGGCCACACCGCGCCACTATGTATCGCCGAGGAAGGGAGGAACTTGCGCCGTGGCTTGCTACCAAGGTTCCAACAGCTACCCAGACTGGTAGCCCTGGAAGCGGGGCGCAAGAGACCTAGAACCAGCGGCCCCCTTTCGCCACCCGCCTATACACGATCAGCCCGGCCCCATGCTTGTCCAGTGTGCCCGACCCTGCCTGACCTCCCGCGGGTAATCCAGCGCCCTGAAGACCAGAGCATATTCCAGTCAAGCTCCCATCCGATCCGATCCGCACATGGCAAATGGGCGCCGCGGGGCCCTCGAGTGGCCGTCTGACCGCGCCAACGGCTCTACGACACCATCATGCCATGCGGCAGCAGGCTGTTGACGGCATTCAGGTCTTGCGCTTTGACACACGGAGCGGGTCCTAGCTCCGTCCCGCAAGGTACCATCGTTCCCGGCGACCCGCACTAACCCTAGCGCACAAGGCCCGCATGCAAGGTCCACGAGCGTAGAACACTCTCCTCCCCCCGAACATCACTTCACATAAATGCAGTACTGCCCGGCAGCGCCGCGCGCACGTACGGGCGTGCCGTAGGGCCCTAGATGCAGAGATCTGCCTCCGCCGCCTGCGTCCCATTGCTCCATATCCATGCCAGCGCAAAACACTACATCATATTTACACTCACGCACATACACAATTACAACTAGATAACTGTGCCCAAGCAACAAATAGCACCCCTGCGTTCTGACGCATGTACCAAGAATTTCCCTGTGCCCATCGGGCACACCGCATCGCTGGCGTCACAAGAAGCGGTCACACGCTGACGCCACCTGCTGCTTGCTTGACGCCTTGTCCTTCTTGTCCGGTGCAAGTAAGCCATCCACACAAGTCACGTCCTCATTAGTGCGTCCATCAGTCACCCCTAACAACGCTCGTCTGCGTTCGCACAAATCCTGCCCCGCTGCGGGCGCAGATCAGGGGCGACGGTACGATGACGGAGAAGTGGCTCTGGTCATCCAGCACCAGCGGCGGCAGCGTGCCGGCGTTGATCTTCAGCTGCGCGTCCATCACCTCCTTGGCGACGAAGTCCATAGCCCTGCCGTCGGCACGGCACAGCAGCGATGCGACACCGACAGAACCGGTTGGCCATCAGGATTGCACGCAGGCAAAGGCAGGGGAACCTTGACACAAGCGAACAGGTGCAGGGCATCCTAAGGGGCGTAAGCTACTTCCCGGACTGCGCTTGTTTCTGGTTAGGATTTTAATCCCTGTCTTGTCGCTATTGCAGCGGGAAGCAGCTGGAGATTCAGCAGCGGCGCAAGGTTTTGGCATCCTTTGCGTGAAACCGGCGGACACCAAGCAGTGACCCGTATCGACTCGCACTGACTCGCCCATGGCCAAAGCCAGCCCTGCATCCACCCGGAAGTGCCCCCCGGTACCATCCTGCAAAGGCGGCACAGTGTCGCTTCAGTCGGGCCCAGATGCGCGGTGGCTGCTCTTTCCCTAGGCGCCGACCCAATATGCGCTCGCAGAGGTTCGACTTTGGTTCGCCTGGGCGCAGGCCATCCGTCACTAGCCCCTGTTGCCCACCTTTTCACGGCTTGCTTCAGGATAGGAACTTTCACGTCCACGCCCTGGTAAAGGACGTCTTCGTAGAAGTTGCCCAACCCCACCGCCATGTTCCGGAACACGTTGTTGGCGGCCACCTGCGAAGCATTGTGAACAAGTGTGGAAGGCGGGGGCAGAGCGCCGATTGGTGCAGCGCATGAGACAAACGAAATCTGGAGGTCGGGAGAGGGGGGCCCTTGGCCATATCTGTCACGCAACACAACGCGCCCTACCCCTCTGCGCAGCTTCGCCACAGTTGCCAGTTGCACCGCCTGGCACATGACGCGCTGCCCCGCACCCTCCGCGTCGCGCAGCGCTTCCACTGCATGGCGCCGCGATCCGCACCCAATCGTCTAGCCCACATGCCCACGCATACCAGTGGGACCCAACCCACCCACCTACCTTCTCAAAGGACTCGCCCAGCAGCTGCAGCACCGCGCTCTGCCCCGGCGGCATGAAGAAGCCGTGTGTCAGGCCGGCGCCGTGCACGCCCACCAGCACCCCCGTGCGGAAGATGGTCTTGAGCTGCTGGTGATAGGGCATGTCGTTGAAGTCGCCGTCCACGAACGTGAACAGCACGTTACTGCGCCGGCAGCTGCCCAGACCGCGCGTGTCCGCCCACAGGTCCTCCATCGCAATGGACTTGGCGCTGTCCAGCCCCTTGACCGCCTTGCGCACCCCCCGGTCTTCCCCGGCCGCTGGGAACTCCTCACCGGCAGCGCCCTGCTCCACTTCATCGTCATCATCGTTGCCGTGCTCGTCAATGTCGTCGCCGGCCTTCATAGTGAGGACGGCGCGCCGGCGCCCAGTCAGCGACCCGCTGCCGCCCTCTGCAGCCCTAGAGCGATCGCCCCCTACCGCGCGACCTGCCGCCGCCGCCGCCGCCACTGCTGCTGCGCCTCCTTCTCCATCCGCACCGGCCGCGACGTCCTGTGCTGCCGCCTCGTGTCGTGATCTGACCCACGCCGCGCTGTTGGTCACGGCCAAGAGCGTCCGATCCAGCCCTGCACCCGGCTCCAGATCCATTTCCGGATTCCAGGCTGGATCCGAAGCGTCTGGGTTCGGGTCCGTGCCCGCCACTGCATTCGGTCCGCCGTCCTCGCCAGCGCCGACCTCACTCTCCCTCGCCTCGCGGAACAGCTTTCGATCCTTGCGCAACGCGCGCCGTTCCTTACGCTCTGACTCGGACGCTTGCCGCCGCGCTGCGCCGTCATCAGCGTCGTTGCCGTCGCCGCCCCCGCCGCCGGGTCCCAGATGCACTGGATTCACGGTGGACAGGGAGGCCTCGTATTCCTGAGGCCGTACCGGGATAACATCCAACCAGCCCAACAAGGGACATTGATGCAGATGCATGTCGGGACTTGGCAGCATGGTTTACACAATGTGTAGTGGCCATCCCACGGGGAAGCCTAAATCCGTATCAACATTGGCCAGCATTACGGGAGTAGGCGGAGCAAAGCTGGGCAGGGCATCCAACGCACGATAAAGATCCGGCGGGCCCCGCTCCGCTCCCCCTCCTCCCCGGTACCTTCTTGATGTCTCGGTCAAAGCGCCGGAGAAGGCAACTCTCCGCGTTCCACTCCTGCACCGCGGCGAGCATGCCTGCAACCACCTCGTCCTCATTGCGCACCATGCGCATAGACTTCCAGCCCACGGACGCGTTCAGCAGCAGCCGCACCATCTCCAGATTCCTGCAGCCAGTCCATAGAGGCCCGTCGAGCGGTGACGCCAGGGAGCAGCTTAGCACCAAGGTCCTGGTGCGCCCCGTGTCCAGCGCTCTCCGAGCGCAGCGGCACGTGCAGGAGGACCCCGACCCAGGCACCCTCGCGGTCCCTACATCCCTACATCGAGGTTGCGTGGCGCTGAGGGCACCTGGCTGCGACATACTAAGGAATGCCACAGACCCAAAGTGTTTCCGGCCCTGCGACGTGCACCCCCGCAGGCCTGCCACGGCTTCGCTTAATTCCTCACTCGATGGTGCAGACGACCCTCCTTGATGCATGTCCCGAATCCCTCTGTGTCCCAGCCGTGTGCGTGTGTCCGCTGCCGTTTCACGTCTTACAACTGAATTTTCCAAAGATCGCCGCTCACAGCCGTGGCCGCGATGGGCGAAGTGAAGCATTTGGCGCCCTGATAACCCGGGCCCGGTATACCTCTTCCGCCCTCATCTCCCGGGTCCTGGTATCTGTTCAGTCCTCACCTCCTGCTCAGCCACACCACGTTCTTCATCACCAGGCCGGAGGTGGGCGGCCTCAGGCCGCGCAGCCCCGCCGCCGCCGCAACCGGGCCCGCCGTCGCGGCCGCGAAGTGCGACCCCGCCATCTGCAGTTCCGCCGGCACCGACGGGTCCCGCTCTTCGTACAGCTGCCGCAACCAGTGGCTGAGGCCCGTTGCCACGGGGCTCTCGCAACTGGTCGTCTCGCCATTGGTGTTGTAGCCGATGCCGGCCGCGAACGTGTAGACGTGGTACGCGGAGCGGAAACATGTGTTGGGCGGGAAGGGATCGTGCGCCAGGACACGCAGCCGGTGAGGCCGGGAGATGCGCGCCCACGTCTCCAGGAAGCCCGTGGGCGGGGCCTGGTCGACAATGACGACCTGCAACCGATCCACGGGTCGGCGGGCCGCGGCTGTGTCTCTAATTGCCCTAGGCATCCCGGAACTGTGAGCGCATGGTCAGGCTGTATATAGAGAAGAGACCCGCCCGACCCAAATGTGGGCATGGTCAGGCTGTGGTGGACGCAATCGCCCGGACGCCGGGCATAGATAGATACGGTGAACGTTTGGGATAAGCCGCAGGGCCTGAGAGGGCCGTGCTTCAAGGAAGTGCACACGCCCCCGATATTGCGAGCATGGAGCACTGCTGTGGGTCCGATTGCATTGCTGGCATCCAACCAGGAACATATTTGCATCAAGATAGCGTAAGATGGTATGCGTGCTGTCGTTGTAAGTTGACATGAACCAGCACGGACCACCCACAGAGCGTGACGGCTTCATCTGATGGTATTTCGTACTTGACCGGGCTAGGAATGCATGCATACGCCGGGCAGAGGTGCATCGATACCCTGGCTTCCTTTCCTTTCGCCGTTCCAGCACCTAAGCAGTTTAGGGTGGCCGCGCCAGCGGCGGCTCAGGCCCGTGCGAATTTATTCCGCTCATCAAGGTGACAACGTCATAACCCCCGTTCCCCTTCATGCCCTTGCCGCGGTCACAGCAGTCTGCATGTTCATCTTGGTTGACATCGCACGTACAGCTCTCAATGCGTGGACATGCGCGATGGTTGCGCGCAGCCCGGGGCCCAGTCGACCCCCCCCCGTGTATTGCTAATTTTGCTAACACGTCGTCTTCAAAATTTCACCCCTGTTTTGTAGTTGGACGCACCTGCAGCCCCTGGGCCGCCACGTCAGCTGGCTCCAGGGCGGCTAGGAAGGAAAACGCCATCGACACCACCTCCATCTCGTGAGCGTAGTTGGCGTGTCGATCACGCATCACGAACAACGTGGGCGTCGTCACGAGGTTCTTAGCCCCCGGCGAACAGGCAGCTTCCACGGCGCGGTCGTCCTAACCGGCCATCGACAGTAAACGCCACGGGAGTATTGCAAACAAAGGGGAAGGACAGACCATGAGGGCGGCGGCATGCCAAACGCCAGGATGAAAGCAGGCAGACGTGCTAGGGCCACTGGTGCACAGGCAACCGAAGGCGCCAGACTGAACTCGGGGCGGGAACGGGATGTCGAAGTCAGGTCATCAGGGAAGGTCACAAGGATGCTGCCGAGGCCGACACGCCCCTATGCTCATTATTGTTGCGATGAAACAGCACACATGCCCACATTTGCCGTTCACACAAGCAAGCGATTTCGCCCTTCCAATCGACAGTACAGATGCGCACAGCCGCATGTGTGCTGTTTGCGATTGTCTGCAACCTACTTACCCGCGTTGCATTGGACCACCACACCTCATGGTGAATCGATTTGAGCCATCCCAGCTCGGTGGTATTCGACTCAGCCAGTGCCGTGTAATTCTCCATTGTACAGCCCAGTTGCACCGCGCCGCGGGCGGGCATCGGGAACTGCAGTGTGTGGATTGTGGTCAGGTAGGCAGAGCGGGTCAGGTGCAGGGTTTCGGGCCGCATCCCCCGCAAGGAACGATGCACGACATCCCCACGTCACAAACGACATGGGGTCGGTGCTACACAGCGAGACCTTCGCATGGTCATCCTTGCGTTGTTCTGCGGCCTACACCAATTGCCGGCAGCTTTAAACGCTGACAGGGCAGGCGAGAACAGGTGTCCGGCTACAACCCCCGCGAGCTAGAGCGCAGGTACCTTTTTATTGAGCGTCCCTTTCCGACGTCCAGCGTAAAAAGCACATGTGTTCAGCACCATATTGCGGCTGCGGCACAACGATATCGACGCCTTGTTCGAAAACCCAACTGGGACATAGGGCGCAGTGTAACAGTCGACTGATGATTGTGATGCTGGGATAGCTGCCTCCGCCTGCACGCTGCCAAGTGTATTTCTCGTTGATACTGCCCGATTCGCCGTGCACAAGGTCTGCTTGCTTTGCCGAATGTGATCAAGATAGCCCATGCCAACATATTTGCTGCATCGTGGGCCAGGCTGATATCCTTCCGGACGATTCCGCAGCCGCACATGAGATTTCACAACGAACGCTGATGGCTGAAGGTTCGAGTTGGGACCGGACGTTGGCAGAGTGAAGTTAGACCGGATGACATAGAGGGAAATGAAAAGAATTTGAACATACCTCAAAAAGAAGACTACTCCAATTGGCATCCCGCAATGTGGCCCAGGTCTTAAAAGAGTGGAGACGCTGTGACTGGGTTGGGAGCACATAGAGAAGAACCAACAAAAAATAATGCCGTTGCATCCTATGCACTAATAAACAGCATCCTAGAGCAGCATCCTTGGCCAGGCACTCTGATATTGAAAGAACGGTCCTCAGTGGGGGTTGGCGGACGAATTCTCGTATTACTGTTCCAACGACTAATCGCACAATTCATAACTAGTATACTGTTCGTATCTTATTCACATCCTGCAGCCCTATTGTCGGGATTGGAAGTAAACAGCAAAACAGTAAGTTACAGTAGGTCTGACTGAACAATTTGAACAACTATAAGAGGCGGGATACATGCAATTGTAATGACGTGATTACATAGTGAGTATGACTTTTGGAACTTCGCAGGTCGCCACACTGCAATTTACGCACGCACGTCGTGCAAGTTTGCCGTAATCGAATGCTATTGCCGACTTCCTCGTTCCGCTGTTCCAAGAATCTTTCATACTGTTGCGGCAATTTATGATAATCATCGCAATTATGACACCGTCAGAAGGATCGCAGTAGCGCCCATAGTTTCCAAGTGTTTGGGTTCCCTGCATGCAACAAAAGGTCATGCTGAGCGAAATTTATGACGCGAGACGCTGACTTTACCGGTGATAAAATATGTCCATCCACGCATTGCTGGTTTTTATCCTGGCTTCCGGTCTACACACTGCTCTAACCGCTTCTCGGACGGAATACTTAAATTCAGCGTCGGTGAGAGGCAGCCTCACCGATGGGGAAAGAGATTTGGACCCTGATGACCCCGCAAGGAACGGCGGGGACTACTGGGAACGGCTTGTGGGCACGCCATCGCGCCTATCTCGCAGAACGAAGAAGGAGGGCGTTCTACCCGTATCTAAATACAGCATGGAAACCTTCGACGTGGTTCCCTTTCAGGTGATGCGACGTGCTGCCATAAATAGAACGATATGAGGTTTGGCGTGCCTAGTGGCCATATGCTGCGCGCCAGTCCTGGGCATTATATGACCTGCCGCTGCAAAAGCCGGCCTGACGACCTGACTGGTCGTGCGGGCGTCAAGGAAAAATGAAACACTTCGTCAAATGGTCTGCCGTACGCACGCGGGGGGGGGGGCTGCATCGAGGGTGCAGGCGAACGGGACCGCCGCACCCTGCCTACTCATAAACTATGGACGAAGCCCGACAGGCACCTTTACTTCTACGCCACACGCGAAATGTTGCAGTGAGGCGCAACATGAGTTCGTGACTACAGCACTGGTGGCCTGCAACACGCACACCCCCCATGCCTCCACCCAGGGGTTACTCTGACAGCGCTGACCCAAATCGCGCGACTGCGATTTCTTGCCGCTCTGGGCCCCGGCCCACTCAATGATCTCTCACTCACTCGGTGTTCCCTTTCCCGCGAGGCTGTATCGCGAGCAGCAGTACTCCATTTGAGTCGGCTGCATATGGACCCAAGCACTCATCGATCCCGCACTTGACGCCCTGCCGTTGACGTCACGTCCCCCCGGGGCGGCCGCTGCTGGCCCCCGCTCCCGATGAGGCTGAACCATGCCGGGGGCGATGTGATTGGCGAGCCGTCCTGGCCGCCGAGGCCCCGAACATCCTTTCACATCATTCACCCACCCCTCCGCAGCGTGCCTGACGCCGCTTCTTGCTCACGTGCTCCGTGTGCTGTGCTGTGATGTGACATGGCGCGTCGGCTGGTCTCGGGGCCGCGCCGCCCGCCGCAGGCATGGCTGCGGCAGTACACCTTGCTCCACGACCTGCACAACAGCTCGTCGACCTCCGCCGGCGGGACCATGCCGCCGCCGCCGCTCTCCTTCGTCTGCGGCGTGTGGATCAACCCCACCTACAAGTTCATCTTCATACGCAACCGAAAGACAGCTTCCTCCACCTTCCTGACGGCCGTCAAAAAGTTCATGATCGACCAGGGTCTTTGCGAGCGTGAGGTGGACGCCGCCCACTCCAATAACTGCGTGCTGCGTCTCGAGCCGTCGGAGGTCATGCGCGACGGCGGCGACCTGTCCGCCATGTGGCGGGATTACACGGTCATCACGAGCACGAGGAACCCCTGGGCGCGTGCCGCCAGCGGCTACCAGTTCACGTACGACAAGTGGAGCAGGCGAGAGGGGGGCGCATGCGCGCAACCCACATTCCTGCAGTTCTGCAAGTAAGTGGTTGGGTAAGGGTAACTGAGGCAATGGCTCCCCCTCCCAGGACGGGTGAGGAAAGGTGGGGGCTGAACATGCAGCTTGACAAGATCGTCGAACAGGTAGCTGAGGCGCGCGACGAGGGGATCGGGGGCGGGGCGGGCCAAGTAGTTGGTTGGAACCAGGGAGCGCGCGCGCTCTTTCGCGCTGTGGATGGGACCGACCAGTGGGATGCCGGGAGGGGGTGCGGGGGTGGGAAGGGGCCGTTTGACAGTGCCATGGCTGCCTACTGGGGGCGTTGGTCACATGGGTCCGTTACGTGCCCCTCTGCACCGGCCCAGCGACCCGGGTGTGAAGGCACGAAGGTTTGGGGTCGAAACTCAATTGCGGTTACTTATCCACCTGCTATTTACCAGCTACCCATCTAGCTACGCATCCAGCAATCTTCTGTCACTGACACGGTGATACCCCTTTTGCGTTCACTTCACCTGTACGTGGTTCGTTCCATACACCCCACACACTGCACCTGGGCCGGGTCGGGCGGGTTCTTTCTCCGAACACACCGCACACACCGCACACACACACACACGCACCAGCAACCCGGGACCTCCGTCCGCCGCACCACCCAGGGACCCCTTCATCATGGGCAAGATCTCGAACCTGTTCCAGTGCGCGGACGCGCAGCGCGAGGGCGTCGGGCAGCGCCACGACGGCCACTGGAACTTCGACTTTTGCCACGTGGAGCCCGCGGCGCCGTGCATGCTGGACGACGACGGCAAGCTCGTGGTGGACTTCGTGATCAGGTGGGCAGGCGGGGGTCGAAAATGGAAAACCCGCAAAAGCCCCAGGTGGGGAGCTGGGGATCAGAAACGAAAACCCAAAAGTCCCAGGTGGGGAGCCCTTGGGAGGTGGTAGGGGCCGAGCGTGGGGGGCGGATGGTTAGGGTTTCTGCATACTGGAGGGGGCTGGCACAGCTTGGGGCTGGGAGCCGCAGGGCTTGGGCTACCTGGAGGACGCCTTGGTGCCGTGGTTGCTGGGAAAACAGGCTGGGAAGGATGGCCCGTTTGTTAGATGGGGTTGTGCGGCTGGTGGCGATGGTTATCGTATTTGGACGGGGACGGGGGTTCGCCTGGGAGTCAAGGCGGATTGCGGGCAGCGGGTTGGACGGACGCAGCACATGATCTGAACGTGTCCCGCAGCGAAGATGTCCACATGGCGGCTGAGGTGCGGCAGAGGCCGCAGGGATGATGGGGAATACGTGATGGTTGCGTGGTAAAGTTCGGCCCCGCTGTCGCTGACCTGGGTTTTTGGAAAATGGTGGCGTGCGGGGCTGCAAGGCCGGCGGGAAAGAAAATCGCACAGGGAGAAGCACGGAAAGCTGGGGTTCACATATTGGCCCTGGCCAACCGTCGCGACGCAACCACCAACCGTCGCAACGCAACCACCAACCGTCCGTCCTCCCCCCAGGTACGAGCGCCTGGAGGAGGACATGCAGGCGGCGATTGAGCTCATCAACGAGCGACGGCCCTCGAACGTACCCGCAATAAAGATCCCGCGGACCGTCAAGTGGCGCAACAAGGGCACGGTGGCCAAAACGTCCGACATCAACTCCACCGACGCCGCGGCCTTCGTGTACGCCCCGCGCTTCCGCGCGTGCGGCGCGACTTGCGTGGACGCCCTGGCGGACTTCTACAAACAGGACCTGGAGCTCTTCGGCTGGGACAAGCCGGGGCCGCCACCGAGCTCTTGAGGGCGAGCCAGCGCTCATCCCCCGGTTTCGAGAAGCCTCGCACGTGTGCTGCGATCTGGGTCCGATGTGGGTCCGATCTGGGTCCGATATGGATTCGACGCGGGTCAGTCCGGTGCACAAGACGGACGGAATGAAGTGCGTCGTGTCGGACCGACGTCGCGTGGGCGCGGGGCAGGGCTGTCCAGGGGCACTTGCGCAGAATGGGGGGCCGCCGGTTGGAGAAGAGTCGCGCAGGCAGAGAGGGGAGTGGAAGGGAAGGGGATGGAAGGAAGGCGCGCGGGGGGAGGCGACGGGGCATTCCGGGTTTTTTCCTCCGGTTTCGCTGTCTTGATTGACAGAAGGGGAGCTCCAGTTGGCCGTCGTCGTCATCGCTGGGGTGCAGCGGGTGGAGCGTCGCCACACACTGGCGCAGAGGCGGGAACCGGCGCCTGTCGCGGTTGCCGCGCGCGGCCTGGGGCCAATGCCCCCATGATGGCTCAGTGAGGCCTCACTAGGCATGGAAGATTGGGGCGCCTCGCGTCCTCGGCGCTACCCTCCAGACCAGGGCGCTGTTACACGATGGGGGTTGAGTGCGCCAGACTGTATCGCGCACACGGAGGGCGGTGCTGTCGTGCGCGGCCTGCCAGCGTTGCCGTACCCGGCCGCATCGACCCAATAGCTCGGTGACCGCCGCCGCCAACAGCGTCATTCGCCGCGGTGGACGATTTCAACAAAAAAAACCCACCAACACGTGGACGTCGTCTCCGCATGTATGACACACAGGCCTAGTACACTGTGGTTTATGTATCTGCAGCAGGTGAATGCGCTCGAGAGTTCCGGGGTGAAGATGCGCGCGAATGCGTGCGGACGTGATGTATATGCAGGTGTTTTATAGATGTCGTACACTTGGATTGATCAGTCTGGCATGCGTGTTCGGCAGCCACGTCAAGTCGATCTGGGCACGCGTGGAGTGCACGTGTGGAGCAGAGTACGGGGTGGACGCCGACGTGAAGAAGAAGACTATGAGCTACCGAAGTAGACTGGGCCTGAGATCAGAGTTGGACCCGTCCGATGTTTGTGTATGTGTAGAGGTAGTGGGGGCTTCCAACGTGGCCGCGGGCGACAGGACGGCATGCGGCCTTTCGTATTGATTCGCGAATTTTTGTGACCTGACTGCGTGACTAGCGATTCATAGCGCATGCCGGACGAGGTCAGGGAAACGTTTTTCGGGGTCCCAGTCGCTGTGTACCGAGTGCTGACATGCGCACCGACTCACTGCGCCTCCACGGCGCTCTGACGTCGGCACGCGGTGGTCAATCGGTGAGACGGTGTGCAGCGGCCGTCCGTGGGTTTGGCTGTGGCACAACGGCAATGACGCGCCGCGCCACGCGGTGTGGAGCCCGGTGAGGCCCGCGGTGCCGTATCACGCCACCGCCGCGATGTGGCGGGATGCGTTTAGATCCGGGCGGATGCCGTCTGGCCTCACGGCATCACGGCCTGTTTGCGGCACGCACAAGTTCACCATGCTCCGAAGACACGTGCTACGGGCGTGCAATTCATGTATTATTTTTATCCCGCCGGCGCGCGCTGATGCCGAAAGGGTTGTTCCAGGCCGCGACGTTCCTGCCCCGCGTCATGACGGGATATGACGGACGGCACTTTCCTTGCGCGCAACGAGCCGGGGCCGCCTAGGGTTCAGGACCTCTTGAGCGATCTGCAGAGCGCTCCCAACCGCCGCCCTGCGTTCGGTCGGCCGGCAGCAGCGCCCGCCTTCATCAGCCCTTATCCTCACTGCACGGTGCTCGGTGGCGTGTGCGTGACGGGTGTCGCTGGCTGCGTGTGCGGGTGGCCCTGCAGCCTTGCATGCGGAGCCCCGTTGTACCCCAGTGGCCTGGTGGTTGAATTGGCCCATGCCTTTGAGACACGTTGTGACGTGCACCGTCTGCCTTTCATACCCGCGCTGCCTCACCAACCCAAGCAAAGGCAGTCCCATTCACGGCACCACCGCCGGCAGTCCGCCGCACCACCGCGGTTCTGGCTGGTTACAGAGTTGCGATACCGGTACACCAACTGGACCGCACCGCGAGCCGATGCGGACCTCGTCCCCCCTTGACCCGATAAGGCCTCTCCCGAATGAGAGACGGCACTCGAGCGAATGTGCTGTACGCAATGACAATTGGAACACGTGGGGTGGCTGGCCAGAGTGTTTCCGCCGACACATGGGTTACGCCTTATGGGCCCCTGGCTGTCCAGAGTGTTCCTGGGCCTGGGCCCCCCTTGGGGGGTGGGGGCCCCCCCCGGGCGTCACCGCGACCCGGCGTGCTCCGGGCGGCGCCCGCCGCGCACCGCACACCCGCTACGTCGCCAACCAGGAATCCCGTGCGCCGCGCGCGCCCTGCCAAGTGCCAACCCGAACGGGATCTCCCAGCCATCCTCTCCTGACCAATCCTGCGACCGTCCGACGAGCGCGCCATGCACCCAGGGTGGATCCGGCGGAGAGCTGCGCGCGCAGAGGACGCTCACCTCCTGGACCAAGGGGGAACACCAGCACACACCAGCAGTCAGCAACGGCCGCCGGCGCGCTGCCGCTACTCATTACGGTGGTCAACGTGGCCAAGGTCCTGGCTGAGGCATACGCATCCCGGCATCCCTAGAGCAAACCCCGCCCGCCAACGGATGAGGGTCATGCAACATCCAAAATTCCAAATAGTGTGCGAATCAGAGTTCAAGCGCTGCTGTTCTGTCAGCAATCGTTGTCGGTCATGGATGTGTATGCGTGCAATCGAGACGTCGACCCCCGAAGCGACCCGAAACGACGTACGGCACCGCATGGAAAGTACGGTAGGCACTGCGCTGCTGCTCCGTGCGGCGTTGCCGTCAGTGCATCATCGCGCGCGCCCGGCCAGCGGTGATGCACTGTTCGAAAGTAATCGCCAGGGCACGAGTTGCCACGAGTTGTAATAACAACCCGACCGATACACCAACTGGGACAGGCCCTGCGTCCGCTTCCACGCGCGGGACCATGAAAGCTATATGTACCGTACCTATTCCGCAAGGGCTGCGGCCGCCAGGGCGGAGATGCGACCGGCGAACAAGGGCGCGGTGCGCCTCCCCTGGAACAGAGCGGCCTCCCCAACTGCATTATTCGTCATATGCACTCTCCCCATTTCACACATTCTCACCTCATCTCAATATGCACTCCCTGGCAAATACAGAGGAAGTGAGGAACGCACACACGGCGGGATTCCTCGCTTAGCACACACACAACACACACACATATCGCTGGGTCGGTTCTTCCCTAAGCACACGCGCTGGCACATGCCCATCGTCCGAGCCGTCTAACCCGACGATTGCCCACCCCTGTCTCAGCCCTCCTCCGCTGACGCCCGCCTGTGCCCTCATGCATCCTTGCTGTGATCCGTGCAACCTACAAGCCACCACCGGCCATCAGCTGCCGCGGACTGGGCGATCGGGCCGCCAACCATTCCGCCTTCCCATCAATTGCGTTCTTGGCGCTCACGACCCCCTCTCCGCAGCCCCGCCTGCGGTCCCGCCGCCTGCCCCAGCCGCCGCCAGCAGCTGCGCACCGGACCCAACCGCAGGTGCAGCAGCGCTGCCATCCATCCGCTGCCCCCGAGCTCCTCCCAACCCAAGATTTCCCCAATAAAATATTGTTAAACGCTGTAGTCAATCGCTGGCCACCGCTGCTCCCTGACGCAGCTATTTTCACGGCGATTTTTTCACATGGAAGATATGAGACACGAGCTCACCGATTCGCGCCAACCGAGCCCAGAGGTCTAGGACCTGGCGCAGTCAGGCCAGCTCAAGGCGGTGCAATTGACTAGGTCACCCGGCTGCAGCAGCCGCCGTCCGGGTGCGAAAGCCGCGCCTCATCCCGGCATGCTTATTGTGGGTAGGCCGGGCCGGATTGGTTGGCTTCGTTCCATCTTCCTACCCCTATACCCCTATTACCCGACCCATGGGTCAACATTTCCCCCCGGATCCCAGCCGGCATCACAAAGCAGCGTCAGGACGCTGCTGCAGGTCGCTCCGGAACCAAACTAACGCCCGTGTCCGCCTCATCTGTCGGCAGCTCCGAAACCCCGGACGATGGTTGGGGCTGGTGCACGTGCGCGCTGACATGCGCTGCCGCAGTCGGCGCCGACCCCGGCTTGTGGGGTCCCGCAGGATCCTCCGACCGCGGATGTGGGTGCAGCAGCTGCTGCTGCGGCGGCTGCTGCGGCAGTGGCTGCTCCTGCGGCGCCTGCGGTTGCCGCTCCTGCAGCGCCTGGCCCTCCACGCCCTCAGCCTGCGGCTGCGTCGCCGGGTCCCCCGCCACCTCCTCCTCATCGTGCGCCAGGCGCTTGTGGCACATGTACACAAAGTGCATGCCCTCCAGGCCCGAGAGCGCGTCCATGCAGTCGACGTTGCTGGCCGGGTACGGCCCTGCACGCGGGATCGAGTCCAGTCGGGTGGCCGACGTATGGGCGACGTACACCTATGATGGCGGCTGCGGGGTCCACTGTTGCATGAGTGTAACCGAATAAACATGCTCACCAACGGTTCAGGTCCAAGACAGGCAGGCGGGCGGCGCGGGGTGGGGAAACGTCCTGCTCATCATCGACGCGGACGAGTCAGGATGCGAGTGAGTGCGAGGCCTGCGCAGACCTGCTCTGCCCCTCAGCCCCACACCAACGCCGCCCCTGTCCTTCCATTCCCTTTCCCGTCCATGCCCAGCCCTGTTCTTCGGCCGGGGCCGCTGGTACGCCGCGAGGACGCAGCTCAAGACGACCCTCGCGCTCCTTGCCCCGTGCCGCGCTGCCGTGTCCTCGTCAAGACCTCCAACCGCAGGCACGCGTCTCCCTGAAGCGGTGGAGCCCCCCGGGGCGACCCACCCTTGACCAGTGGCCGCACCACCGGCTCCGCGTCCATCGCCTCCAGCATCTCCTGCTTGGTGAGCGCATACACCAGCACGTCCCAGCCCGGGATCTCCTCCAAGTACGACAACCGGCTGGACGGATCGCCGTACGTGATGAGCACGAACGGGTAGCCCGGTTTTAACACCCTGCGCGCGCGTGGAACCACACTCATAGGTACTCGCAGGTTTGGGTTGGGTGGGTATCTAGGCTTTACATGCACTCAATTCTCTTAATACAAGCGGCACTTCTTCGCGATGGGGGTGAAGAGCCCGCGAACAGGATCTGAACCTGGGTTTGATTTTTTATGAACGCGCATGCTGCGGCAAGACGCTCCCATACCGTACGGAAAGAGGCTCCCAACAGCCCCAGGCCATGCGGGATAGGAAAAAGAAGATTGCGAACGGGAAAGCGAACCGACAAGCGGTGACCGCATGCTGGGTATCCCCACCCGGCCTCACCCCACCCACCTGTAACACTCAGCCAGCATGGACGACGCGTTCTGGCTGCTGCGCTCGCCGCACAGGATGGCGTCCAGGGTGCCCTTGTCGAGCACCCCCTCGAAGCTGCAGTCCGCGAACTCGGGCATGTGCCTGAGTGCGGTTGGTCGTTGGGGACAAAACCAACCCGTCTGCGGCCATTGCCGAAGACGCTGCTGCGCCGCGCTCCGTAGCCAGCCCGAGCCCGAGGGACCAGCAGTGAAAACAACTCAAGTGCTCGAACCCACCTGGGTTACCGGCTAACAAGCCAGCACCAGGGGCATCTGGGCCCTCTGCAGGCTTCCCCGATGCAGGCTTGTGACAACGGCAACTTCCCCGGATGCTACGGCCGGTGCCACAATGCTCCGCCGGGGCAACGGCGACGGACCAGCACCCCCAGGCACCGCCAGCAGACCCGCCCGCTCGGGAACTGCCCGGCGCCCTTCGTGACCCACATCGGCGGGCCCCAGTACCACATCCGGGGACCTCAGTGCGCCCGCCCTCCATCCACAGCCACCAGCCTCCCAGCGCGGCCCACCTGACGTCCGCCACCCGGTACTCCAGGGAGGGCAACCCCTGGTGCAGCTCCGCCATGTGCTTTATGACCACGCGGCTGTAGTCGACGTTGACGATGTGGCGCCACCCCGCGCGCGCCATGTCCTCCTGCAGCCGGGAGCTGCCCACACCCACCTGGGCGGGGGAGAGAGAGGGAACGGGGGATGTGGGGGTGGGTGTTGAGATCAAACGAGGGCTGGTGGGCTTCCGAATGCAAAAGGGTGACCCGAGGGGTTCGATTTGGGAGAGGGAGAGGCAGAGAGGGCGAGGACATGGGACGTGGCCTCGTGGCGGTGAAGGGGGCGGGGGTATGTCCGGTGTGCTTCGGTGCACTTGTGGAGCCTGTCCAGTGCGTCACGGTGGCGTGGGTTCATTTTTCCAGTGTGTGGTGCGGAGGCTACGGCTGTCACCGATGACCCGCGAGGGTTGATAAAGGATGTCCGATGTCGAGGCTGTCGGGGTGCGAATCAATGGCGGGTTAGAACACAATATCGGCCAGTGGCAGGCAGAGGGTATTTCAGTCTATGCAAGATGGCGAGCTGGTGTGGTGGCAGCGGGGACAGGCTAGGTGGTTTGGGCCTCCAGGCTAGGTGGTTTGGGCCTGGTTTGGGCCGCACGGCCCCACTGCACGCGGTCTCACGACCACGGAACGCTATGCTTTGCAAGTTTGGAGGAACATTCGTAAAATGGCGTCACGCCGTCACACCTGTAGTAACGTGGCATGCAGGGGAAAGGCCTGGTGGAGGATGGTTTGCAGACCGTTGTAGCCCTGGTACCAGTCGAATGCGGCGGGCTCCCTCGAGTAACGTTCATCCCAATACTCACAGTCTCCGTATTGTGGCACTGCAATGGGTCACATTGATACAGTAAGGCTGAAGCCATCGTTAGTCAAGGCAATGCCGATGAAGCGCTCACTGGTCGTTTTCTTGGTGTTGTATTCCTCAACCATAGACCAATAGAAAATGATGCTGCAAATCTGCGTACAGCCACTAAAAGAAGAACAGCGTGCAGACTTGCCGCAGTGTAACAATTGTGTTTTATAGTTTCATGGTACTTGGGTGCCCCGGCCAGAGCACAATCGGCAACAATGCTTAATTTCGACTCCATCGGCAGTCGAAACTCCATAATAGAACCTTCGATTGCCGTACAGCCGTTAAGTTCCTTTTCGTCCTTCCTTTTCACATGGTGTTCAGTTCTCTAAGCGCTTCACATCACGTGGATGTCTTTGATGTTGTTACTCATTCATCAATTTATAACTGTTAGCTTTCCGATAATACATTTGGTTGTCTCCCAGTTGGAAATGCCCGAGTCGTGATGGATTGTGGTCGCAACAAACAGCGATCAAACCTGGCAGAAACAGCTGCAGACTACCCTGCGTGTCCTACCTGCCGGCCTTTTCACAGAACCCCAGAGAAGTGTCAAACGACTGGCGACAATGTGTCTGCCGAATGCCGCCCTTCCTGTATAAATCCCATTTGGAGTCTGTCCGAAAGGCTTACGCAAGCAAACTCAGCACGGACGCGGCTCGGATTTGTCGAGTCGGGCCTACGGTCCAACGAACGGAAAGGGCGAAGATTGTCCTCTTACGTTCATTGCGGAGAAAGCGACCCCAAAAGATACAAACATAGCGGAATTAAGCGCCACAGGCGGCATAACCGCAAGCAACAGAACCGCTACCAACAGCATGTCCATGCGGTGTATGGGCTTGTAAAGGCATGGCGAGCATACCAGGAACCCATAACTTGGCCCTCATGCACTATGTTGAATCACGAATGATTGGCGCAGCATGTTGGTCCGGCCCCACGTGCGCCGGGGAGCGCACTGCTCCCAACTCCATGCCCACGGCGATCCCTGGTCAAGGCGACCCGCTTCAGCGGTCGACGCGTCTCCCCGACGTACTGCGCTGCGCACCGCACGCTCGAAACCATCTGCTCACAAACGCACGAGGGAAAACCTACAATATGCACGCTCCTCAACGCGGCCTGCTGCCTCCCCTGCCGCTGCCCCCGCTGTTGCTGCCGCCGCTGCTCGAGCCCGCGGGCAGGTAGAAATCGGGCCTCGGCAGCTGGCACGCATTCACATCGCAGACGTGCACGACGTCCGTGCCGCCAGGAGTCTTGGGAGGGGGCGGTGGCCGGCCTGCTGGCGACGACGGCGCGGGTGCGGGCGAGGAAGGAGACGACGGCTGCGATGCAGCACCCGCACTGCTGCTGCTGTCCTGAGATGAGACGGGCGACGCCTCCACGTCAACGGTGGAAGATCCCGGGGCTGGAAGTGCCGCCAACGCCTGTTGCACGCGACGCAGGGGAGCAAAGGAGATGAGGCCAGCGGTTATCCAAGCAGGCAGGGCTCCCTGCGCAGCCCTCACATCTGAAGTAGAGAGTATCAAGTAGTAGCGGGAACGTACTGCGCAGCATCTCTCGCTCACACCACCGTCACTCCCGCCATACGCTCAGTGCTGTTGCAACCGCAGCAACCTCCAGCACAGAGCCGCTTGCCATGGCTTGCAGGCTCGCGCGACGGGAATCCAGCTGCACGTTGGTCGTGTGCACGTGTCCCGGCGCCCCAGGCGACCCTGCCACCCCGCAGCGGGCGCCCCGGCCTTTGCGGCGCACCTGCTTCATGGTCAGCCGGTCGAAGGGCTTCAGCTGCGACAGCCCCTCCTGCCGCCAGCCCGCCGCGGCGGTGTCCAGCGCGGCTCTCCGGCGGGAGTCCCCGAGCAGCTCCGGGAAGAACCGCGTGCCTGCCACCTGGAGAGGTGCCAAGCGGGGTATAGGAAATTGGTAGACCATATTTATACTGCGCCAAGCGGGGGCGTTGGGCTCGTTTTGACGCTAGGTTGGGGTTGGGTTGCCGGTAGAGCGGTCGTTGGTCTCCAAGTGAACAGGAAGAAAAAGCCACGACAATGTCAGAAGCCAACGTGATGCCGCATGCGGGGGGGGGGGGTACTTGATGCGCGGGAACTGCCCCGCGACGCGTTGCGGTTCCAAACCACAGGCGGGAGCGCATCCGGCCGGGGAAAGCGTCGATTGCACGGCAAAACCAACTCCAACCAGCAACGGCCAACGGCTCCCACCTGCTCCAGGTCTTCCAATGGCACCACATACGCCGACAGCGGGTTCTTGGGCTCAATGGGTTGGTTGGGCATGACAAACGCGCCAACCGCGACCGCTCCCTTGGCCAGCGGCGACGCCAGGTCGCGGCCCACCGCCTTGCCGGGCTCTCCGCCGCCCCGTGGGTCGGCCACCACGACCTTGAAGTAATGGGTGGGCACCGCCACCAGACCGGGCGGCTTGCCTGACAGTCGGCGAGTGGAAAAACGATAACAGGCGGGCTGAGGTATATCAAGAGTTGTCGAGGGCAGTCAGGGCACGCACGCTCAAGCGAGGAGGTACGGTAAACGGTATGGATGTGCTGGTAGGACGCAGCGAATCCTGTCGCCATGCTCAAAGGGCACGCGGACGGCTGTCGATAACCTACACCGCCGATGCGGTAAACCTATGGTGAACCCCGCCACCGCAGGCACTACAAGCCGCAACAAGCTGTATCGTTCCTCGAGCCATCGGCTGACGCCCCGCCTTCTCGATGTGACAGGGCTTGGAAGGTCCGTACCTATCCAGTCGTGGATAAGGGTCCACTTGCCGCCCTTGCCCTTGCCGCCGCCGTTGGCCTCCTCATCGGCCGACTGCGACTGCGTGGGCAGCCACAGCGGCCCCGTGATGACGTACACATCCGATGCGGCGTCTGCGGGGTTTCGAGGAACGCGCCAGTATTGCACGTCAACGGGCACGCTCCGGGGCATAAGTTGGGATGCGGGGCATACCACGGGGCATAGCACGACAACGGTCTAAAATTTCTCGCTCCGTCTTCTCGGGTGATACAACTTTCCGTCCATATATACACCGATAAGCACGCGGTGGCTGACCGGCACGCCCGCGTCCACGCTTCCCCAACTCACATGTGAGGTCCTTGACGAACCGCTCAAAGCGAGCCCAGTAGTCGCGATTGAACCCGGCGCCGACCTGTTGGCGTTTGGGCAAACAGTACGACGGGTTTCACTGGATCCCGTGCTAGGCCGCCGCCGCCCGGCCGCACTACGTTCCTTCCAGCCCTACAACTCCTTCTCGTATGCTGCTGCCGCTTCAGTTTTTGACATCCGTGCCTTATGCTCCACGTCCTATTCCCGCTGCGGGGATATTTTGCTGTCGTTGCTGCCCCTGCTCATTTCCTTCCTGCTATCGTCGCTGATGCTGCTCTTCCTGCTATCCCTGTATGAAGTGGATGGCACTGAACAATCCCTGCTGCTGCTCCTCCTCCTCCTCCTACCCCTGCAACCGTCCCTTCCTGTTCTCCCGCACCCTTTGGAACTCTTCACCTGGGGGCTGATGTTGATGAGGCTGAACGTCTCGTCCATGGCCTTCTGGCTGGACTTGTGGTCCGCCGCGGGGGCCTGCAGATGCGACCGAGTGACGAATCCTAACAACGCAACATTCCCACGAAAGCGGCTTAAACGTGCACGCAAACGTTGTCAAAGAGGACGCGCTGTCGGTCTTCTTGGCGGGTCGGGGAACATCCCAGGCGCGCCTGCATCCTCCGACCAGCGCCACCCGGCCCATCAATATGCCCGGGGTTGCAGACTGAGTCCTGAGCTGTGTCCTCACTTCGCTGCAGATGAGCACCCAACAACAAGGCCCCGTACGGCACAAATTGTCGTACCATGTGGCCCCGGTCGTATCCAGACCCGCGGAAGTCGCTCAGCTTGGCGCTGAAGCGCGGCTCGACCCCTGGGTCGGGATAGAACTCGGAGCCGTCCCTGCGGACAGAAGGGGCCACCCAGGAACAGTTGCGGATGGGGGAGTTGGGGCGGACTTGGCTGTGGCTGATGCAGTCGTCGGCCCTGCCCTGGAGCGCGGCCATATGCCATGCCCCATTGGCCGAAGCATCTCCTCTGCCACTTCATGGGGACAAATTTGAGCCAGTCAAGGGCGGCTTGGACAGATATGTCAATAAGGGACAGCCTATCCGGATCCAGGAAACCCGCCCCAGACCTCCGTACCGCTTGGCATCCCCATTGGAAGTCGACCGGGTGATGTGCTCGAGGACCCACTTCGGGTTACGTGTGCGATAGTCGTACGCAGCAATGTAGCCATCGTACTGCCGTATAACGTCCGTCTCAGGCACGCCTGTGGACACACGGGCGACGGCAGCAGCTTGAAGTTCACAGCGGGTCACAGGACCGGTTGGTAGGTGGAGGCAAGGCTGCTTGGCCGTGTTGAGTTGCGACACATGGCCCTATCTTCATACGGACCTTCCCTCAGATCTGTTGTTGCCGTCGCACATTTGAATAATCCCTCTGGCCCGCCTTCGCAACCCACAGAATGGTTTTCCATAATTGGGACCATGTTGGACTTTGTCCGGTGAGGTTCATCTTCTGATCTTTAACGATAGGTGCCGCGCCCCGCGCAGCCCAGCATTGCTGTGACCGCGCTCGACTCCGACACCTCGGCACGGATTCCAAATAATGCAGACCGTATCCCTCCAGCGCGTCTAGCGGCGATGTTACTGTGGGTGACCTAGATAATGGCGATAACGAGACCGACTTCCGCAGGCACACCTCGCTCAGCGGTATACACTCACCGAACTTGAGAGCATGGTGTTCCAAATCCAGCGCGATTGCACGCCCTGCTGCAAGACATGAGCGTATAATAGTTAACGGGGCAGGTCAACGCAGGGTGGATCGTGGAAGGGGCTTGCGGACCCGGGACGCCAGGCGGATCACTGATAAGTGGGATCTGCTGCCCAGGACTAAGCGAGCCCCAGGCCCCTGTGATGCTGATGCATTTCAAGGGGAGGCCATGTCACAACCCTTGCCAGAAACATGGCATTGACAGAGTGCCCCGCGTCCCTTGACCCTGCGAAGGGGGTAGGAACCTTCAGCCTACCACGGGCAAGAATGGCCCAGAGGTCACGCTACATCTTTCATGTTACGGGCCGCTTACCTCGTTTTGCTTGAAGTGGTTTCGCTGCGGAAAGGTACAGGTAGCAACCTCCTGCGCCGACCGCTACACCGACACCAAACCCAACGAAGAGCATCCTGCCAGCACCATAAAGTTAATGATCAATTAACTGAGGTAAGTGCCGAACATGAACGGCACAGACAGTCGTGCTGCCTCACCTCATCCTTGCAGATTGCTGACAATGAAATCTTTGTACAGCCCCGGCTAGCGAGGCTATACACAACGGGTAATAATTGTGATAATAACTACATCATTGGTCGTGACACCTTACAAATGCTTCGATAGGAGATAGGAGCAAAGCAGCAAGCTCACAGCACAGCACGTTCGTACAACTGCGTCAGCAAATGTGCAACCCTCTAGTACCTCACTAGTACATTTTTCAGGTACTAGTGAGTGCTCACTTTGATTTATGTTACTGCAGGGCAACTGTTCTCTTTTCAAAAGGCACGACGATATGAACGCAACGTACCGTAAATGAAATGGACTCTGACCCTTCACGGATATGGTTATCCGACATACTACAAGTTATCGCACGCTTTCTTCCGATCAATGAAATTCCTTGCACCATTCGGCTTGTGAACCGCGCGGCTGCGCGGCAATTTCGGCAACACACAACTGTACGCTTGGGGCTTCCAACTCCATCGTACGAGTTCCGTCGTCACTGGACTGCTCCTGAAGCAACTCATGTGCTCACGTGGGCGAAGCGGCGGGCGCTCGTCGCTCTCACGGCAGCCACGGGCATCATCTCCAACCTTGAAGTCGCTGCTGCCGTGGCGGGATGCAGCCTTACCGCGGATATCATTGAAACTTCGGCTGCTGCCGGAAAGCTGGACGCTTGCGTGTGGCTGCTGGACCGGGGCTGCCCCCGGGCCACTGTCTGGCAGCAGCTGCGGGGCGGGTCACACGGCCGTGTGCGAGTGGCTGGTGACCAAGGGGCCGCTCCGTCTAGACGCCGCTATCCTGGCTGCCGCGCGCGGGGGCCACTTGCACTTGATGCTCTGGCTTCTGCGTCTGCGGGGCGCCCCGTTGCCCGCTGCCGGAGGTACGGCCGCCGACGCCTCCTTCAACGAGCTGATGTCAGCAGCATTAGAGGGCTGCAGCCTGCCGGACGTGCGGAGACTTCTGGAGGAGCGGATGACAGCCGAGACAAGCCATCAGGATGTACAACAGCTCCACCTCTCGCTGACGCATCTGCTGGCCGCCGCCGCGGCCAGCTCCACGCCTGACTGGCAGGCGAAGGTCATTTGGGTCGAGGCCCTTGGCGTGGCGCCTGTTGACGGCGCCGCCGCTGCGGCCTGCTGCGAAGCTGCCGCGGCGGTCCGGCCGGACACGGAGGCGCAGGCACGGCTGGCGTGGCTTTTGGACACGCGTCGCTACGCACCAAACTCCAAGGCTGCGCGGGCCGCGGCGGGAGTCGGCAACGTCGACGCGCTGCGGTACCTCCTGGACCTCACCCAGCCACTACTCGTGCCGGATTTCCTCGTCTCCATGCGGGCGGCCATGAGTGGCAGTCTGGCGGCGCTGCAGGAGCTCCACGCGCGGGGGTGCCTGAGCCACCAGCTGTTACTTGCCAGCTTCGCTGCCCAGCGGGGTCACTTCGACGCCGTGTTGTGGATTATAGAGGCAACGGGGCTGGATGGTGCGATGTCCACCTCGGACTCCCTGGCCCAACACGCGGCCGCGTGGGGCGACATGGCGATGCTGACGTGGCTGCGCCAGCGCGGTTGGCCGGTGGGCACGCAAGCGGTGTTCCAGAGGGCGGCGAAGGGGGGCAGTGCGGCGGTGCTGGAGTGGCTGGTGGAGCACGGCGGCGCGATGGCGGTGAGGACATGTGCGCGTGCGCTGCGTCGCCGTACGCAGTTTCATACATTCCTGCTCACGTAACTAACCCCGTGTCGCTCACCACGTGATTGCACTACTGCACGGCGATGTGGAGATGTGGAGTAATCTCTCTTGTTCAGGGTCTGTAAGGCAACTACCGTAGTCTGAAATGGATGATGCACGGTGTTACGCAAATTGCTCTCCACGAATTTTCCTTCGGGCAGTACTAACGGGTAGCTCTCGGACCTTCGTTCCGCAGGACGACGGTCTCCCGTACACCGTAGCGGCATCCAATGGTGACTTGGCCACGCTGCGCTGCCTGCAGCGACTGGGATGCCCCTGGAGTCCCGCGGGGATACATTCACCCGCTGCATTGAGTTGGGCTGCCCGCGGGAGGCGCTGGGCTGCCTGTTGGAGCTGGGTTGCCCGGTGGACTGGGGTACAGCGCTTGCGGAGGCGGAGCGCCGGGCGGAGGAGGCGGGCCGCGGGGAAGATACGGTCTTGTGGTTGCGAGAGAGGCGTGCAGCCACTGCTGGGGGAGAGGGTTGAAAGCAGAGTGATTGGTCAGGGCTAGGGTTTCAGGGTTGAACGCAGAGGTCAAGGCTTTCGGGTGATGGCTTGGTCACGGTGTTATGCCATACATGTGCGATGGCGTGCGCTGGTTGTGCGGCGGCTTGGTCGGCGAAGATTGTGAGGGTACGGGAGTGGGGTCATTCGGTGTGCGTGGAGCAGCGGGTTTCACCTCGGAGATGAGTTTGTAGCCATCGGCTGTGACTAAGAGAGACTACCCGCTGGTCATTGACTGCCCTCTGCTGCTGCGCTGAAGATGTATGTAATCCATTATTGAACGTCGTCAACATTCAGGCTCGTAAGGCTATGCATCCCGTAAGGCCGATGTTGGATGCTCCTGCTTTGTTTGGCATCTTGACAGTGCACGTTACGTGCTAAATCCTGACGCGGGTCTGCAACAGCCTTGGATATTTTACAAATACACGTGGAAAAGGGCGCAACGGGCCAGGAAGAGCCGCTTACCTCGGCGGTCACACACACACCCCTACCGTCTCTTCTTTAAACACACACACACCGTCGCTCGTGCGCCTCGCGGTGCAGGAGTACGGGGGCATCGTCACACTGTTCCACTTTTCGGGAATGCAGGGCCGTCCGTTTGGCTCGGTAGGCTGCTCCGCATATGGTCGACATCACACCTGCGGAACCCGCATCGACGACAGTTGCGGCGATGTCGTCGGAACGGACCTTGTCGACAAATGATGCCATCATACGCTACACTCACTGACCAGCCTGACAATGATAGCTTGCCCTCACATGAGTATGCCTGACGACAGCGAGTGCCGGGTGTGAACCCGGCACTGCCAGACACAGCTAAAACAAGTTTACCGTAATATAATACAACACCACCGGGAAGATGCACGCGCGCGTGACAGATGAACGCGTGGCAAGTTACGGCGAGGAAACCGTCACGTTGGGTATTTGACGTCACCACAGCCGCAATCACAGCCAAGCGCCACTCTACCGGGCTCACGCTGCCTGTTTCATGCAGCCCGACGTTCCGCTTGCACATCGCCGGTCACGGGGAGGGGCGGTTTGGGAAACTGCCCACATACCGGTCGAGCATGCATTTGGGCGGCGGAACCCCAACAAGGAAGACCATGCGGAAGGCGAAGATGCCCATGGGTGTATTGCAGGGGGTCGTACTAAATGACGCATAAGTACGCCGGCGATTCTGGATCTCACCTATTAATCACGACAACATCAGTACTATTGCCATCTTCCGTACTGCCAATTGCTTGGCTGCGTAGCCGAACCTTACTGAACGGACGGGAACGTGTCCTATCTTTGATGCATTGCTAGTACGGCGCCCTCCTTGACAACCTCCTGTGCCTACGCAAAACAACTTCCCAACTTATTGCCAACTATGCATCAGGCTTGACAACGGCCCGCAATTATCGCCAACACCGTAACAAGGCAAGGACAGGCGTCGGCACCCGAGCTAAAGTACCACTATCTTGTCGTGTCCTGATCTGCATCGGCCGCTGCTGAAGCTGCAGCAGGCTTCGGAAGGAGGACGCCGCCAGCGCGCCAGGCCAGGCGTCGCGCAACACTTCCGCACGCTGTCAGCAGATCACCACGCCCCAGCAGCACCGTACGAACGGTTCCGCAAATGCCGCAATAGAAGCAAAGTCCCCACAACATCAATGACAAATAAATCCGTCTCCATCGAAGGAAAGAAACCCTGTCATACCTACAAATCCATCCATTGCGGGGACGATGCACTGCGAAAGATGGCCAACAAACGGTGGCGTCGCGTGCTTGAGTGGAGACGTCTCTGAAGGCGTCCTCGTGAAAGGGTCCTACGCACTCCACATCGTCGGCGAAGATCTCATGCCCTCGGGTAACGCAATCTCAACCAGTTACGATCACTTGCGCCGCACTGCTTTCCTCGTCTGCACAAATTGCCAGCATGAGCCCCACCTGCGTGTTTCCCTGCGTTCTTAGCCGGCGGAAACTGATTTGTGTGCCATCCTGCGTCGCACACACCACAGCCGCTCATCCTGCGCTTGCCCCATGATGCGCTCGCCCCATCCTGCGCTCGCCCCGTCCTGCCCTTGCCCCGTGATGCGCTCGCCCGTCCTGCGCTTGCCCCATGATGTGCTTGCCCCATCCTGCGCCCCATCTGTGCTCGCCCCGTCCTGCGCTTGCGTTTTGTTCTGAGCCCAACTGCTGGATCGGCAGCATGTACCCACCACATGTGCGATGCCAGCTCCTCGAGGTCTTCATCTCTTATACCCCAGCCCGACTCCTTTGGCCCCAAAGTATTCAACACCGCGCCGTCGGGCAACGGCAGCTTGCCATCGCAGCCGCCACATCCATCTTCGAATATATGACTTTTCGAATTCCAGCCCCATTTCAAGGACAACGGCAGCCGCAGAACCTAGGAACTGGTCCCACCGACGACCCAGACAGCTCCCCACCTTCAACGCCAAACGCGCCTCGTATCGACCGGACATCGGCCTTGCTGTATTATTATGTTTGCCATGCCTCCAACCATCTGCCCTCCAGTTCCCGCGCGCGAACGCGAGCCACCAGCTTCACGTCCATCACCCCAACACTGTCGTCGAGTCATTAGAATACGCAACCCTACTTCGGCCCTACGACCCGTCCAGAACTGACCCAGATCGACGGCGCTAAGACTGACCGAACAGCGACCGTGCGGTGCTGCGCAGGTGATACCAGTCATCCACAGATCTGTGCGTGTGCACCCGTCATCCTTGATTCTCCATGTGGGTACGGAATGGTGCGAACGCATGCGCCACGCGGCAAGATAGTTGCAGTGGCCACGGCAGGTCGGGCACGCCGCGTCCTGCCGCGCTAACCCCTCCAAGCCGCAGCATGCGGGAACCCCTCCGCCCCAATTATCGTCCTGGAGAACGCGCGCTAAAATTGCAGAACAACACTCGGTTGCATGATCACACGCACGCACATTTGACTGCGCAGTGGCGGGGAACTTGAGCAACTGGCGCGTCTGTTCCCCGTTCGCAGATGCGTCGGCGCTCCAGATTCATAAACAGAGAGAGAGAGAGCCCCTGCGCGCTGCGCTTACTCGGGAAGGCCCAGGATGTAACCGACGATCTGGTCTACGAGCCTCTTCGCTGTCATGTTGTTGGCATGTTCTGTTGCGTCGCTAAGCCTGCCCCGCAGCTTCATCAGCTGGCTCCTGAGCTGTCTTGGGTGCCTGTTGGCCGCCTGCACCACCTTAGCCACACGGTCATCGAGTGACTCGCCGACCGGCGCGTAGTTGTACGCCCAGATGACCAGGTCCGGCACGTCCGGCTGACTGGCTTGCGTGGCATCGGGTGACGAGCCAGCACGCTTCTCACTGGCCTGAGTCACCTCCGAGAGCCGTCTCTTCCGCTGCTCCAGGGCCCTCTCCGCCACCACCACCCGTGTAGCTGCCTTCTCAGCGTTCCGGCGGGCTTCCTGCTCCTCGTCGAGCGCGGAGAAGTACGCGGCGTTGGTACGCTTGGCCAACGCCGCGTTCCGCTCAGCAAATGTGGGCGGGTCCTCCAACTCCTTCAGGCGGGTCGTCCACGCGTCGTTGGCCGCCACAGCCGCCGCGGCGGCTTTTATCCTCGCATCCATCGCCTCGGCGGCCTTGGCTTGCAGCGTCGCCGCCGTCGCTTGGGCCTCCTTGACCTCACCCTCCAGGCGCTGCTCGTCCTCCTGCAGCTCCGCCTTCAACCGCTCCGGGAAGAGGAGCTGGATGTCGGCAGCGACCCACTCCCAGCCCGCCTCGTGCATGCACGCGGGGACCTGGGCCGCCAGCACGGCTTCGCCTGCAGGATAGGGTCGCACAAGGGGGATAATTGCTCCATAGCTGCATCCCTAGAGGCCGCTGCTGCGGACATACAGGCGTTCACGCACCGTCGGTCATCACGCACGCTGGCGCCCGGTACATCGGCTCAAGGATGCAGCTCCACTTATTGCGACACACGCAGGGGCACAGCAGTGATGCAACACGAGCGTGTGGTACGGCACGGGTGCACGGACTGCGTCCCCCCGCCGGAGCTTCGCGCGAAGCTAGGCAGACCACAAGCAACGCCGACACGGACGGAGCGGACGGCTTCTACCGCGCCTACCTGGCACTGCGTCGGAGTTCTGGATCTCGTCCGCGGGGTTTGCAGCGCCGACCGGCTGTTCCGCAGCTCCCGCACCCCGCCTGCAGTGCGATGAGGGCCGGGCGCCCGAGATTTCGCCGGTGGCCGCCGGGGCGCCCAACGTGGACTCCCCGCTGCTGGACGCCTTCCGGCAGAGGCGCCTGCTGCACAGATCACACCAGGAGGACATGCATGTGCGCAGTGCTGGGCATTCCTCTGCGTCGATTACAGATACCGACATCATATGCATGGTCACATCTATCTGGGCGACAAGAGACACGCCTGAACGGCACTCGGCGATAATGCTGCCGCAGTGTGGATATCAGATAGCAGCAACGCGCACTGCTGGCACGTTTGTCCAGAGAAGCAGACAGGGTTCGTGCACGAAACTCAGCTCACCGCTCGGCGATCATGCGACCGCCGTCTGGGCTTGGCGACCGAGACCGCTTATCGCCCGATAGGGCCGAGTTGCTCGGCTCATCCTCAGCGGCTTGCGGGGCCCTCCTAGCAGCCGCCTTTTTTATCAGGTTGGTAATCGCACGCTCGATGTGTTTTTGGTCGAAGAGAAGTTGAAGACCTCTTCAGCGGCTAGCTTGACTGTGCTCTTGTCGGCCCAGGACATCGAGTCCATGTTGAAGCCCATGTCGCAAATCAGGCTTCTCAGCCGTTCGAGTCTCGCGGCATTCCATATCCACGCCTTCCCTTTGCTGGTTCCTGAAAAGTATAAACGTTGGGACGATATGTAACATATAAGCGGATGTGCTTCAGGGCAGACAACTGTAAATGAATAGCATGCAGTCAGAGTGGCGCAGGCAGTGGCTGCAAGCTGTCCAGGGAACACCCCCCCCAAGGGCGCACCCGTTGCGATCCGGCCGGACCAGCTATCCAGCAAGCCGAAGGCGTACACACGTCGACTGCAAGCTTTGGACTGCCACGCCTACACGACTAGGCCCGCCTCGTCCCTCCCCCGCAAGCTTCAACGTCTCTCCCCCAGATATATTTGTTGACCAGCCTGACCCATGCTGGGCGCAGACTGTCTGAATTTGCCATGGCGCGCGTAAGCCGGCAAGGGACGCGCAACCCTAGAGGATTGAGGCATGCATAAAATGCCACCAAGGCACATCCTACCTGGGCTGTCGGCTGTCCATGCCCACCGATGGTGATGATCTCCAGCGTGGCGTTTGTATCCTGCACTTGGTCGGTCTCCATGCCATGGCCCACAGTGTCCTTTTGCCCGCCATAACCGGCCCCACCATCAACGTTCTTGCACTGAATAGCGTCATTTCGCCGACCTGTTGCAACGAAATGTCACATGCATTACCCTTATGGCCTCCGCAGTGGTGTACTTGGTGGATGGACAGTGAGAGGGCGCGAGACAGTGGGCATGCTTGTGTCTAAGCAAACAATATGCAATAAAGCAAGAGCAATGTAAGTGTCGTTGATGTTGAATTAAAGATGTAGGGAACCATGCCAGTAGTAGTAGTAGTAGTATGAACGGTCAGCTTGCTAAGCGCCGGTCACAAATAGTTTTGAGGTATGATTCATTACAGCTGCAGAGCAACGTCGGAAAGCAAATATGCAACTACTAGATTACGCACCGTTCGCGCGCAAGCGTAATACTCCTTTGCCGTCGACATCTCGCCCGGCGCCAATAACTTGTCCCTGAAGTCATGGCAACCAACGATAGAATACATAATCTGCCTAAGGCCGAGATTACGGAACAGTGTGGACTCTTGGCATCAGAGATCTACGTAACGCGGCCTTCAATGGTGCTGCACGGCCCTCTTTGTGAAATAGGCCGCTGATCACAGCGCGTTGGAGCGCAGTAACAGGCGCAATGCCAAGTACATGCAGACTTGGAGACTTACCCGAATCATCATAAAGCGAAGACGCGCAGAACGACGTCGTCGTAGACGCAAAAGACAACTGAGCTTCGGTTACCGCCGATTGTGTTTGAGAGGTAAACTTTGCTTGAGAGGTACACCAAGTAATGATATGGGCACCTTAAATCATTTCATCAGAATCGAATCTTCGGAAGGCAGGCCTCGTACAATCTTACTTCGACTCTTGATGTAGAATGAAGCTGAGAAGAATGTCCCTGCCCGAAGTCATGATACCGCGAACATTGCAGAATGGATGGCATGTTGATGAATAAGAAGTCCAGAGGATTTTATGTGTGGGGTATCCCCATGATATCATGTCTTGCGACAGCATCAATCATGCGACAACACTCTTCCATTTTGCAAATCCCATTTTGGAAGATTGAGGTTCTTGCAGACATGAACTTACAATAAAGGTACAGTTGCACATGAAAGCCCTTCCTTTGAGGCCGTGTGTCCTTTATCCACAATCTGCCTGCCGGCCTTGCCAGCCCGCCAGGGCCCGCAGGGGCCCGCCGTCCAGCCCCCACCAGTGTTGCTATCTTCCAAAACGGGGAAATAAAATTCCGCAGGTTTCCGGCCTGTCGCCAGTAGCCAAAAAACCTTTGGCAGGGCAGATTTTGGGGGCTTTCTAGGTGCCAGGAAAAAGAAACATCCGAGGCAGGCCGGAAATATTTCTGTGTGTTTCGACAGCAGGCCACTACTACCACAGCTACGACAGGGATTCTCAGTCTGGGAGGCCTGAAGCGCACTTTCCTTGCGTCGCGGATGCATATGGGAGGGTAACCAGGAGTTGGGGACACGGCATTAGAGTGTGTTTTGGCGGTAGACAGGTGTACGACGCAGGAATTGCCCCTGCGCCTGCAGATTTCCAGGCCTTTTTGGTAGTCTGGAAAATAGTTGGCAGGGCAGGTTTCCGGCTCTCCACAGCGTCAAAAAAATGAAATCTCGCAGGCTTGTTGGTCTGGGAAATAGAAAAATTCCGGGTTTTTTGCCCGTAAATATTGTTTTATTTAAGATAGCAACACTGGCCCCCACCTACCAGAGGGTTAGCCAGTCATCGGCTTGGCTTGCCGATTAAAACATCAACCGCATATTGTTTGATTGCCCACCAAGGATATATCAAGGAAAATAAGGAAAAAATGACATTTGCTAGGATCAAACAGATGTCCTGGGCGGCTGCATCTGGGAGCTGGAGATGCATCCAAAGAGGTACATATAAACGCACCTGCAGGAGTGCCGGGGTCGCATAGCCGTGTGCGAGCGGCTGCTGGTGGCTGCTACCGATAGTCAGTTTCACCTCTGTGCCGTGCATAGGGGCGACGTGTATGCGATGGCCATGGTTTGTCGGCGCGTCACCCAGCTGGCAGCTGTGGGTGACACGGATATTGTGTCATAATTTGGATTACAGAGGCAACGGTCCCATGTTCACCTCGCCGCAATTTTCATACAATCCTTTTTTTGTGTAGTTCACAAGCAATGTGTTGACTTTTTTGTCTGATCTGACATGATGTGATCTGATATGATCTGACATGGTCTGACCCTGATGGTGTATTGTCAACGCTGAGTCCTCCCCCTTAGGACATTCATTCTGCAGGATGATGACCTCCCGTTCCGTGGAAACAAATTCTTGAGATTTCCTGCAAAGGCCTCTGCAGGGCCTGCCCTTCGCTGCCCTGCGCCCACTCGCGCAACCGCACCTCCCCGCCCGCCTCCCTGTCTGCTTGCACAGTGCCCTAAACAAGAGGCTCTTGATCCAGCCCTGCAATGCCTACCATATGCATTTTGTTACGCATTAACTGTGCTTAGGCAATGTCCTGAAAGTTTTTTATC